>JAULKK010046919.1:0-18869 GCA_032355705.1 Rubia peregrina
CACATGTTCCAATAACACGACTCAATTGTCCATCTCCAAAAGTAACAAAACCACCATCATATAGTTTGATTTTTGTCAGAAACTCTTGAGTTCCAATCATGTGTCGAGAGCACCCACTATCAAAGTACCAAGAGTATCTAGAATGTGCAATAAGAGAAGTAAAAGCAACAAAGAAAATATTAATGCGTTTAGGAACCCATACCTTTCGAACCATATTTGATCATTAGGTATGATCTATGTTGGAACATGCATATAGTTTTCGTCCATTCATGATATCTCTGAGTTATCTGAGACATTGTTCCTCAGTATGGCCTTGAAACATGTAAATAGCTACAGATGAGAGGTTTTTGTAGACAAGTTTTAACCACTTTTCTCTTCATGTTTTGGACTTCTTCCTTGAGATTTCCGTGTTGCATGATGTGTTGCCATATCCAATTTCTTGTCGATCTCCAAAGCTTTTTCCCATTGTCAGAATGTCATCGAGCTTTGTATTTCCAGTGTTTAACTTGGTGATTGTTGCTTCTTCCATCTCTGCTCTCTTTGTCACAGAATATAATCTCAATTTTAGATCCTCGATTTCATTCTTAAGCTTTTCAACCAGGACTAATATTGCCTTCTCCGTCTTGACCAATTGATTTTTCTCCAACTTCAGGGATTTCTTTGCATCAGCAACCTTCAACCACATGTCATACATTTTTCATATGCAGTGTAGATCTTTTCATCACTTACGGGTTGGTCTTCATCATTGCTGGAAGTATCGTAGAACTTATGTTGGAACATACAGACTTTTCTGCGTTGGAACATACATCAACACCGTCCGTATCATCGTGAACTTTTGCTCCAAATGCCACATAATTGCTGGTAAGTTCCTCTTCATCTTTCTCATCTTCTTCATCCTCACTCCACGAGGTTACATACAACCTTCCTTGCTTCTTCTGGGTATTAGCACATTCAGCCTGGATACGCCCAAAACCTTCACATTCTCTACATTGAATCCTTCTTGGTTGTTTTGCTTCACCACCTTGATTTCTAGAGAACTACTAATTTCCTTGCTCCATGCGTATTCCACGATTATTTCCAAAGTTTTATCCACGAGATATGTTTCCTCCAGTTCTTTCTTGTGATTTCTTGTTCACCATCCTTTTTAGCATCCTTGAGAAATTTTTCGTGATGAGAGCAAGTTCTTCAATACCATCCTCACTATCTGATTCATTGGTATCCCGTGATGAAGATACGTTGAAGGTCAACTCCTTCTGAGCTTTCTTTGCAAGTTGTTCCATAGTCATCTCATACGTCCGTAGTGATCTCATTAACTAATCCATGGACATTGTGGACACATATCTAGCTTCTTAAATTGCTGCAAGCTTCATTGCAAATCTCTAAGGCAGTGATCTCAAGGTCTTCTTTACCAACTTAGCTTTCTTGTAGACTTTTTCCAAATGATATGTCATATTAGAGATGTCTCTGAGTTTCCCATTGAATGTGGCAATCGTATCATCCTCGTCCATTTTCAACTCTGTGAACTTTGTAGCCAACACCTGTAGTTTGGATTCACGTACACGACTGGTTCCTTCATGTACAGTCTGCAGAATATCCCATGCCTTCTTAGTCTGATGACATGTAGAGATGAGTTTAAATTGATTTTCATCAACTGCTATTAAGATATCATTCAATGCTTTTGAATTTGCCAGTGAAGCCTTCAATTCTTCTGGAGACCAAGATGATTTATCTTTGAGCTTTTGTTTCCTTGAACTTGACTCTCCCTTTTTCTCCTTAGAGCTGGATTCTTCGTTTTCATTTGGATGATTCCACTAGGTTTCAACAAAGTCTCATGCAAGTTCATCCAGAGAATTTATAAAGACTCTCATGCGTGCCTTCCAGTAATTGTAGTTTGTTCCTTCCAGCAGAGGTGGCCGAGACACAGAAGCTCCTTCCTTTGTTGTCATGGTAAAACCATATCACATTTTCCTTGACACAACAAAGGTAAAAATAAGTGACCAAGCTCTAATACCAAATGAAATTTTGGTTTTACCATTTTAGCTTAAATATTAGACCTATATTCCAACATAGCGTATCTAACCAGGAATGTAAAGTAAATAACGAACGAGACATGCAACTTGGTTATGCAGTTTGGTGAAATCCCCCTACATCTGTGGAGCCTGACCCAGTTTAGAATGAATCCACTAATCAGAAAGATACAGTACAAATTACACCTTACAACTATACTTATCTTCTAATTATTAATGCGTGGATTTTGCAAGCTCCCCTTGCTACCGATCCGCGTTGTTCAGACTCCCTCTAACCTCGAAACTCGTCGACGCTGGATCTCCTCCTCCCTAAGAATTAAGGTATACAACTCTGAACTTGATCAACATATCATGTATGTCAGAACATATAAGTTCTGGCTCTTGTAAAGCTCTCGGTAGAATGTAAATCTGGAGTACATATTTTCTTAATTAAATTCACGAGTATTGCAGCCGTTAATTTTTTTTCCTATTTATAGTCCATGTTCATATCAGAATACTTCATGATTATCTCCATAATATTCCTATTCTTTATCTGCTTCTGAAGCATATCCAGATCCCATAAATAAATGGATTTTCCTTATCTCAAATATCCCACAATATTTCATGAATCCAATTCCATATTTATAGGGATTTGATATAATACCATTATACTTCTATTCGGCTGAATTAAATATTGCTTAAACTCCAACTTTCAATAAACCAATTTCAACGCAATATTCTTATTGCCAAATCTGAAATCTCCAGTATGTTCCAACATGGAACATTTTTATTCTTTAACTCTAGTTCACAAATGCCAACATATTAGTCCATTGAAATTCATATGACTTTACACACTATGAAAAAAGGATTGTACATTCGGTTAAATAAAATATCATACCAAAATATTTCATTAAAACTAGAGTTGATGGATTGCTCATGAATTTCCTTTGATAAGTTGATAAATTTGCAGCCTAATACCCATATCCAAGAGCTTTATGGTTCTAAATGAGCGTAAATACACCATGGAAGAAGAAGGAGAAGAATGTTGCATTTGCATGGTTAGATTCTTAATTTTCCCTTTTTTGACAAAAACATGGTAAGATTTATTAGTATCATATTTAAGTAGAGTTTTATGATAACACGAGATTTAATAGTTTAATTTATTTTTTCCAGTGTGAAATGAAGAATGAGGGAAATGTAGTTCAACTAGATTGTGACCATCGCTATCACTTCGCTTGCATCAACCAATGGCTCCAACAAAGGAACAATTGTCCAATATGCAAGAGGATTGGACTTCCTTCTGCTTAAGTGCAAACAACATGATGTTCTATTTATGGAGAAAAAATATTTTGTTTCTGTCTTTCATTTTGTGCAATATATTTACTCAAGTTTCTTTTTATGTAATACACTTTATTTCAAATGGATATTCTCATTTTGTTGTAATTCATGAGTAGTTTTAATTTTGGTGTATTATAAACTCTATTTTAAGACTTTATAGTTTTATGAATTATCATATTTTTCTACCCTAAAATTTTGGCTTAGTGCATATACTTAACTGCTACTCACAAAATTTGATTTTTTTTTCCCCTTGAATTTTCACAAATGCTTTTACTTTCTTGAATTTGTGTTCGGTTCATATAAAATTCTATGTATCTAATTTTCATGTTTAATTCTAATTTGAATGCTTTGTATGTCAAAGAAAATCTTGAATATGTATTTCTCTGGCTTGTTGTTTGATGGTTTCTTAAAGATTAATTTATTTTTCCATCATCTTTGTGCATGATTGCCTAAGAAATTCAAAGTAATTTTTTTCCCAAACATACTCTCGAAGTTCTGATGTTATCAAATGGCTTTATAGCTCATGATTAGTTAACTAAATTCAAATTGTTGTGATATATGAATATTTTGAAATTTAAACATGACTGCAGGTTGATTATGTTATCATTCTATTAGAAATTTCTTTGTACGGGAAAGGTAATATCTTAAATGATGCATATATATTGTGTGATTGGTTTGCTTTACATTTGATGTGTTTTATTTTTAAACACCAGTGCAGAAAGCACCATTTAAGGTGTTTATTTTGCATGTTCAACGGCCGTTTTGAACCACCGTCTCTAGCTGAGCCGTGCATCATTGCGATGCTTTTTCAACCAGTCGTATAAGCAGTTTCAAACTCAGAACTGCTTTCCACTCTTTTATAAATATAATAAAAAGAGCTGCACCATAGCTCTTCCCCTGCACTATTCTTGGGATAAACCCATACACTGATTCCCTGCCACTTCCATTAACACCCAAAAATCAATCAACAATTACTATTCTAAACATGTTTACAAGATCCCACAAGATCATTTTCAATAGAATCAATCATCAAATAGTGTCGTGAACATCAAAATATTCTCTACTAAACACTAATTAACATTCTCAAACTTACAACTTTCTCCCCATTAGACTTATAAAAAATTGGATTGATTGAACCCTAAAATCTTCACCTTCTGAATGTGGGCACCGATTGGTTGAGAATGTAGGTGGAGAATTCAACTTGCAGAAAAGGAGTTCGATTTGGAGCAGAAATCGACTTGGATTTTATCATGGAAGTTTGGGGAATCTTAGGGATTTCGAATTAGGATTTCAATTAAGGAAAGAAATGAAGGGGGAAGAAATTGATTTATGTGTGTGAACACATATGAAAGGAAGGAAATTGAAAGGCAGGAGAGGAAGAAAGGAAATTTATTTAATGATTGATTTCATGATTTGTGTTCACACATAGGGAAAGAAAGGAAAGTATTAATATGTGAATGTTGAAAAAGGAAATAGTTGTGTGTGTTCACACTAACTTATACACGGTGATTCAATTTTACACCACCAAGATTTTGGTTTTACATGAAGATTCAATTTTGAACAAAATTTAACACCCTAAACTAATAGTTCCAAATTTGGAACTCCTATTAGAAGGAGGTTCAGCATAAAAGTACTATAAGCGCCTTCAAACGTAGCGGTTAATGCCCACTCTTTCACTAGTGAAAAAATGGAAAATGTATTTGTCATTTGAGAGTCTTGGATATATTCAATTGCACATAAAACATTGTAGTTTGAGGGTATGGAAGTCTTAGTTGAACTCAGTCACCGCCTCGCCGGAGACCTATGGTGGTATCCAGGTTACTCCCTCATTAGGGATTTCTTCTTGCTGCTTGCATCAAATTCGCGACAGTGAATGGTGGGGATCTCTGGTTTTTTAATGGCGCGACTAAATCATTTCCACCGATACACTTTTGGTTATAGAGGCGAGTAGAGGGTATGATATTTCTTAGTATTTCTTGTTGCTAAATTCTTTCCGGCGAGGTCATCATATATCAATAATTTTCCTGCGTGATCATGGGATGTGAGTGTTCTTCTTCCTATTTTAAATTTATTTTTCTCCATTTTTAATTATTCTTTTACTTTTCAAGGCGAGGGGCTTTTAATTCTGTATCTCGGTATTTATTTTGTTTAGTTTTTTAAGTTTCCGTTCTATTTTTTTTCTAAGTTTTAAAGTGAGTGGAATTTGAAATGGTTGTTTTGGAGTTCGAGTATTAGATTGGAATTGTGTTTGTCAATTAATTTTTTCTGGCAGTCTGAGCTGGTAAAAGTTGATTGACTTCAGATCTAATATCCAAGGATATAGTAGGGGAAAATCCAAGTTGAAGTCGTTAAATCAACAGACTTCTACCGACACTATTTTTTGGAGGATTTAATTCAGATTTGTTGACTTTGGTCCATTAGGATACTCCGATCAGTTATATTTTTAATTCAATTTAATTGGTCTGTAGAGCCTTTTGGGGTCAAGTTAGAGATAATTTTACACACCAGAAGCGATTTTTATACACTGATGAAAATTATTTTTGGTAATTAGGATGACTGATTTTAGTCTCCTAGTTTAGGGAAAGGGTTTTTACGGGTTAAATGCAGACTGCCAGATCTTTAGTTGGAGAGCTTCATGTATTTTGTTTTGATTGCCTTAGATTGATCAAAGGTGTGGATGAAATTTTTTCACGTGCGTTTATTTGATACTTCACTGTGTTTGGTTCTGATGAATATTCTCGGGTCAATATTTATTGTGGTTATTCTAAGACTACACAAAAACAATCACTTATCTTTGGTGTTCTCATCTCATTGTCACATATGCCTTTGCTTAGTATTGTAATATTGATAGTGTCTTAATGTATTTTTCTCTTTTAGCCACTGAGGCTTTTGATTAGTTTTGTAATATTTGACTAGTGTCTCAATGTAAATGGGTTTATCCCATATCTCATGTTGTAATCGCACATTGTGCAAATTGAGTTTAATAGAAAAGGGTTGGGAACCCTATAAACCCTGTCTTAAAAAATTGTAGTTGTTTTTTTTGTACTTATATATATATTTGTAGCATTGGAAAAATATGTAGACACTAGAGAGAAAAATAAATTTGAAGATATTGAAGTAGTTGTACGCCATGTTGAAGATGAGTTAGAATAGAATAATTGTGCATAATGTAAATGAAACTGTAAAATATAATTTTGTGATTATATTCATCATAGAAGGTCCCTATATATAGGGAAAATACAAAAATCAAAGGCCAACAGAAAAAGGAAAAGATAACTAACTAATCCTATATGGAAAAAGAAAATGTACTAACTAATCATATATGGAAAATGATTCTATTCTAAGCATATTTACCCAAATATAATAGGAAGAGAATCTAATTGGAATATTGACAAAATATCCTTAATACTCTTCCTCAAGTTGGAGCGAGTAAGTCCAAAAAGCCCAACTTGCGAAGTAGTTACTGAAACTGATGATGTTCAAGCGCCTAAGAAAAATATATGCTGGTTGACTTGAAGTACCGATATAATTTGTGACGACCTCACCAAACTGAACAAGATCTCTAACAAAATAACAATGAATTTCAATATGCTTCGTTCACTCATGAAAGACAAGATTAACAGCAATGTAAATGGCAGCCTGATATCACAAAATAAACTCATAAGAGAAGAATGAACAACACCAAGGAAACGAAGAAGAGATTTAAGCCATATTAATTTGCAACAAACCACAGCCATAGCACTGTATTCTAGTTCTGCCGAGGAGAGAGAAACTGTAGGTTGTTCTAAGTCTTCCAAGAAACTAGAGATTCAATGAGCATAAAAAATATCCAGATGGAGATCGGCGAGTAATAGGACGTGCTGCCAAGTCTGAATCACAGTAAGTAATTAAATGTAAGGAACTCCGAGTAGAAAGAAAAAGTCCCTGACCTGGATGATGCTTTAAGTAATGAAGAACACACAAAGTTGCATGCTAGTGTGGCACACATGGCTCTTGCATAAACTGTGCAAAAGTATGAACTGAATAGCTTAACTCAGGTCGAGTGTTAGTGAGATAAATCAGTCTCTCAACCATTCGACGGTAGAGCACATGATCCTCAAACTGGGAACTATTTACGCCTCAAGATCATGCTATTGTTCCATCGGAAAGTCAGTTGGCTTAGCCGCTAATAAACTAGTATCAGATAAAATGGCAAGAACATATTTCTGTTGAGAAATAAACGTCCCATCCGGACTCTGAACAATCTCAATTCCAATAAAGTACTTAAAAGGACCAAGATTCTTCATATGAAAAAAAAAGAAACTCAATTATATCTTAAATCCATCAAGAGGTAGGCAATGCACCAGCAATAATCAAGTCATCAACATAAACCAGAACATGAAACTCCTGAGAATCGTGAGTAAGAGAAAATAAAGAATAGCATGGCTTACTTTATACAAAGCCAAATAACTCAAGGGTCTCAATCAATTTTTGCAAACCAATTGTGAGGAGCCTGAAAAAGACCATATAAATTTTTTTAAAGCTTGCAAACAAGACCAGAGGCAAGTACTTGATAACCCAAAAAAGGGCATAAATTCCTCCTCCTTAAGATCACCATGTCGAAAAGCATTATGAACATCCATTTGATAAATGTCCTATCTTTTAATCACCGCAGCAACAAGAAATATATGAACAATAATTAATTTGGCAACTGGATCAAGACTTTTGGTAAATCGGTCTCTTCAATCTGACGATTACCCAAAACCACAAGGCGAGATTTATAACGCTCAATAAAACCATCAGAGTTGTATTTAGTAGGAAAACCCCACTTCCAGCCAATAGCATACTTGTCTGGTGGGAAATGAGACATAACCCAAGTATGGTTGCGTTCAAGCGCATCAATTTCCTCCATCATTGCTGCTTGCCAATGCATGATGTGAGAAGCTTCGGCATATGAAGAAGGATTTGTGCTAGAAGTCACCGCACCCAAAAATCTAGAACGTAAAACCGAAAATGTATCACAGGAAACGTAATCAACAATAAGATAATTAATACCCGAGGACAGTGACAAAGGCATAGAAGGTGAAGCAGCCGTGGGGGTCCTTGGACATGGCTCAACAAACATATTATGGAAGATGAGCAGGCGGATGACAAGCACCCGAGCTCTATCGAGTGGGACCGGGCACTTTCTCCGACTAAATTCATCCAAGATAGTAGGTGATGCACCATCAATAATCAAATCATCAACATAAACCAGAACATGAAACTCCTGGGAATCGTGAGTAAGAGAAAATAGAGAATAATCTGCCTTACTTTATACAAAGCCAAACAACTCAAGGGTCTCGGTCAATTTTGCGAACCAATTGTAAGGAGCCTGACGAAGACCATATAAAGATTTTTAAAGCTTGCAAACAAAACCAGAGGCAAGAACTTGATAACCCGAAATGGGGCACATAAATTCCTCCTCCTTAAGATCACCGTGTAGAAAAGCATTATAAACATCCATTTGATGAATGTCGCATCCTTTAATCACCGCAACAACAACAAGAAATATACAAACAAGACTTAATTTTGCAACAGGAGCAAGACTTTTGGTAAAGTCAGTCTCTTCAATCTGACGATTACCCAAAATCACAAGGCGAGCTTTATAACGCTCAATAAAACCATCAGAGTTGTATTTAGTATGAAAAACTCACTTCCAACCAATAGCAGACTTGTCTGGTGGGAGAGGAGACATAACCCAAGTATGGTTGCATTCAAGCGCATCAATTTACTCCACCATTATTGATTGCCAGTGCGCGAAATGAGAAGTTTCGCATAAAAAGAAGAATTTGTGCTAGAAGTCACTGCACCCAAAAATCTAAAATGCAAAATTGAAAACGTATCATAGGAAACATAATTAGCAGTAGGATAATTAATACCCGAGGACAGTGTTAAATGAAGAGAATGTGAAGCAGTTGTAAGGGGATCCTTGGACATGGCTTGGCAAATATAGTCTGGAAGATTAGTAGGTGGATGACGAGCACGTAAGTTCTATCGAATGGGACCAGGCGCTTGCTCTGACTCAAGTTCAAAAACCTTCTTGTCAGAGGTAGCAGGAGTCGGTGGCTCAACCTCATAAGAGGTCAAACTTGAGCTCTCGACAAGCTGCACGTTGGGGACATCCGTAGTAGGAAAGGCATCCTGATCAGCAGCGGTGACAACACTGGTGTCAAAATCGAAGTGGCAGGTGGCCGCAAACGATTGGGAAGTGGCAATAGCTGACTGCAATCAAGACTGGAGAAGATGGTGCGACAACGATGGAATGATCAACGGCAAGTGGCTCGGCACGCGGTGGATCAACGACTTCGACAGGGATCTCTGGGGGAGAACAAATTGCATCGTTGAATTGTTGGGAAATAGTGTTTAATTTGAGTTCGGGATTTAAATCCAGAAGTTGAGAATATGGGAACTGATCGTCTTTAAAAACTACATCTCGATTATCATATAAGGATTGAAAGTAAAAATCATAAACACGCAATGCCTTCTTTCTCACATAATAACCCTATAAAAAATGGTGACTCTGAGAGGTAAATTTATCATGGAAGCGAGGCACTTGAGAAGCAAAGTATAAACATTAAAAAAACTAGAGAAGAGCAATGTTTGGTTCTCATCAATGTAGTAATTGGTAAGGAGTCTTTCCATCCAGTAAAGGTGTAGGATTACGATTAATCAGGTAAGCAGCAATCCAGACACATTCTCCCAAAAATTTAATAGGTAGATGAGCCTGAAAGCAAATACCACGAGCAACATTGAGAAGATGTTGATGCTTAAGTTCAACATGACCATTCTGCTGAGGCATATAAATGGATGAAGTCTCAAATAAAATTCATGTTTCAATAAAGTAAGACCGTAGTGGTAAACATTTTGTACCCTTATCCGCTCGAACCATGAAGGTGTGGCACCAAAATTGTCTCAAAATAAGAGCACGAAAATCCTTGAATTTGGTAGCAACCTCTGATTTTGACGCAAGTAAATGAACCCAAACGGCCCAGCCCGAGAGTAGTCATCAACTATGGCTAAAATAAAAATAAAAGGCTCCACTAGTGGAGGGGGAATTATAAGGTTCCCAAACATCACAATGAATCAACTCAAAAGGACGAGTAGTTTAGTCAAACTTAACGGAAAATTATTTCCAGATTTTTTTGCTCGATGACAGATTGAGCAGGGAGCAATGGTATTAAAATGCAAATGGCTATCTTTAATAAAAGAAGAGCAAAGTGAATATATAACCCTACATATTTCATGAAAGTGTACACAGAACCATGTGGTAATTAAAAGTACAAATATAACCCTAGATAATTAGTTTATGTGCAAATATAACCCTATCCGGAAAATTTAAGCCAAAATTTTGATGAAATGTCAATTTTACCCTCTTTAAAAAAAGAAAATTTATTGTCGTACCCCTAGCCCTAACCCTAATTTACCCACCACTTATCGTTCTCCTCTTTCTTTTCTCCCTAAACCCACCTTCTCCTTCTTCATTGGTCCTGCCGCTGCCTCACTCCCCGTTCTTCTTCTTCCTTGTTCCCGTAGCTCTCCAGGCTCTCCCTTCTACTGAGGTTGAGAAAGAAGTTGGTGGCGCATGACAATGGCCTTCTCGTCGGCGATGAACGCCTGGAATCTCATCCTTGCTGGCGAGTTGGAAGAATGTGACGAAGCTTTCGAATCGGTGAACTGAACGGATGAGGGGGATTGAATTAGCTGTGTGTCGCCCATCAACAGAAGTTCGGGATCAAAAATAGATTGAAAATATGTTTTCTCGATTCAAGAATCAAGGGGTTTTTTAATTTTGGCTGACGACGGAGAGTGAGGATGGTGGCTGGGTGGTGAGGGTGGTTGTAGGGAATTTTGGTGGAGGTGGTCGGGTGGTAGGATGGTGGTCGGGAATGGTGGTGGAGATGGTCGGGTGGTGAGGGAGGTGGTCGGAAATTGGATAGTGGTGGTCGGGAATGGGGGTGGTGGTTGTCGGATGGTGAGGGTGGTGGCCGGGAATGAGGGCGGTGATAGTGGGGGTAAAAATGTCCCAACACTTTTAGGTTTTAGGTCAAAGGGTATTTTGATCATTTTATATGCAGTCAACACCGGTCAATGCTGGAAATGGTGTGTTAGGGTTATATTTGCATTTTCATCAATTAGTTAGGGTTGTTTTTGCACTAAAAATTATCTCAGAGTTATATGTGAACTCTCTCAATTATATAGGGTTATATTTGTATATTTCTCATAAAAGAAACATAAGACAACACTGTAGTGGAAGGATGACCAAATCGCTGATGCCAATTACTAGAAGAAACAGAGAACTTGGAGATGACAGAGACTATCGGTGCGCGTGTCAGAGAGAAAATTATTCAACGTGCACAACCAATAAACCCCGCTCAACTGTTTACCCATGCAAAAAAGTTTATAGTTTTGATTTTATTTCCACATACCAGTAAAAAATAAAACCTATCCCACAAATTTTTAAAATTAATATTTCCCATATCAAATAATAAGAGTAGTTGAGTCCATATAGCTTTGATCCATTCACAGTCATTAAAACAATGATGCACTTCCTTAGATTCATTTCTACAAAATGGGCATATTGAGGGTAAATGAAAAATAAAATCCTCATGAACACCTAGAAAAGGAATAAGTCTGTTTAGAAGCCTCCAGATAAACAACGAGAATTTTTTTGGTAAAAACTTAGACCATAAGTGTTTCAAAGATTCAATTTTAAATCTCTTAGGCCCAAGTATTTCATAAGCAAAACCAAGAGAGAGAAAACCTTTTTTCAGGCTTTCAAACTAACAGATCAGAATAATCATCAAATAAAGAAAATTCATTTGATAACAATTGAATATACTTAGTATCCAAACCTGATTGGAACTCAGAATTATATTGCTCTTGGTTTAGAAAAAAAAATCCTGCAATTGTCAGGTCAGGAAAAGGTAATGGATATTGCATATCCCACACATTAATTAGATTAGAAGTATTCAACCAATTTGTGTGCCAGCTATCTGATCTACTTCCTTGATCATGTGCCATGTCTTAGATACTTTTAAATAATTAGGCAATGACCACACATGATCAGACCAAAGAAATTGTCCTTTTTGCATTTTCCACCATAGTTTTAATGAAAAAATATTGAATGTAATATGTAGATTTTTAACATCATGACCATTTTCCATAAAGGGAAAACACAAATTATTCCAACATCTCCAAGTTTTTTTCCTGTCCATATGCTGAAGTTCCCCAAATTTGTTTTTGCAAAAAGTATGTAGCTTATCTATTACTCCTCTTGTTGTTTTAATGACTGTTAATATATGAAGGGGAATAACAAAAAGAACATGTTTCAGCAAAATTAGTCTTCCTGCTTGATTTAACCATTTATTTTGCCACATAAATAATTTTGCTGATATTTTCTCAAAAATGGATTGGAAATAGTTATGCTTTGTTCTTACACAATAAATTGGACACCTTAAATATGTAAAAGGAAATGCACCAAGTGTCTTGTAAGTGATATGATGTATCATGGTTCTATATGCAGGGGGTGCATGCTTTGTTAGGTAATAAGCAGATTTCTGAAATTATTTTTCCGGCTTGTCGATTTCTCATAGACCATAAGAAAGCCTTTTAGATTTTGCAAGCTTGTTCTGTTGGCTTTAAGAAAAATCACTGTATCATCAGCAAAGCTGAGATGAGTGATTTTACATGTTGAATTTGGCAACTTAAAATAACCAATTCTGGCTTGTTCATATAAACCCTTTATGTTTCTTGAAAAAAAACTTTAGTAAGCAATATAAACAAAAATGGAGATAAGGGATCTCCTTGTTCAATGCCTCTTGAAACTTTAAAGAACCCAACAGATTTACCACTAACCATAACTAAGAAATATGTTGCAGCTATATAGCCCATAATATTTTTAACTATAAATCCATGAAGCCAAGTTTTTTTTAAAGAAGTGAGTTTAAAAAAAACCAAGACACCCTATCAAATGCCTTCATCATATCCAGTTTAAAGCACACATTAAACTATATATTGATCCATATGAGTTTATATACAAACATATATTGGTAACAACCCATATATTGACCCATATGAGTTTATATACCAATCTGTATGGATAAATCAACAGATTTCAAGCTATATGGGTAAACCGCGGTCAACCCAAAAACCCAACCTGCCCAACTATATATTTTTCAATTACCCATTTAGTTCATTACCCATTTTACCCATACCCATCCAGGTTTAAAAATATACAACACACTTAACCTGGGAGTTACGGGTCTATTTTGTCACCCCTATTTCAGCACTTTTGATGAAAACTTGTGTTTTTTATTCACTTTCAAAAAATTGATGGTTATATTGGCACTTTTGAAATTATATAGGGTAATTTTGGTATTTCACGATACAGTTTATAAGCCCTAATGCAGCTAACTACGTGGTCATAAAAGAAAATGAGTTTAATTGATGCTTGTATAGTGTAGAAACTTACACACTAATGTCACCTAATTACCTAATGTTTGTTGTAATGGTGGGGGGTAGTTTGTTAAGACAATCAAATTACTAAACTAGTATGTGAATATCACAAAGTCGTAATATATGAATCTAACGAGTTTTGGGCACAGTTGGTTTACTCTTGTAGACTTTCTATCGATCATTGACCTATTATTCTACTATAATGCACCGACCACATCACATTTCAAGTGAAGACATCTCTCACCTCCCCTCAATTATAGTTAGAATGAGTGAATCGATGCTACACAATAGCCCTTACCACTAGGTCACTCTAAACGACCAATGTCATAGAATAGCCCAGGGGTAACAATAAACACGGAGACCATATATGACTAAACTAATGTTCTACACGTGAGAAACAAGGAAATAACACAATTGTATCCTCTAATAACGACTATTAGTACTGGCCTACATGTTAGAAGTTATTAGTTGGCTAAATTGACAAAAAGACGAAACAATCCGATTTCATCCTAGAATCTAAGAAATTCCACCAATTGACAACCACAACTAATTGTCACTTATAATCAAAATCTTCCATCAATCAATAACAACCACATTGATTAAAAAAGAGATGAAATATTCCGAGTTCATCCTAATATGTAGCAAGTAATCAATTCACAAACACAAACTAGTAGTATTTCCTAGTCTAAATCATGCATCAATCATATAACAAAGTACAAATACAATTGATAATCAATGGCAAAAGTAGAATAAACCGGATATCACAATTTCATGCTAGAAATGCTTACCCATTGCTCCAAAGATAAAATCTAGCCTAGAACAATAAAACCCACAACATAAGACATACATTTAGCCACAAACATGGAGAAGTGGTGGATCTCCAGTGGTGCCATAGGTTTCTGTCGAATATAGTGGTGGACGATGAAGAGTATGCGGTGATCATGGAGAGGAGTGAAACGACGTTCAGGTTGCATTTGTGAAACTGCCTATGATATTGAAGGATATGAAGATGAAGAGAAGGAGGAAAAGCATAGAACAACGACGAGGAAGTAGCAACAAAGGGTAAAACGATGTCGTTTCATAAATATGAGGAAGTCAACACTTGGCTCAAAACGACATCATTTAAATAATTAGAAAAATATTTAAAATACCCTTAGATGACAATAAAGGCAAAGATAATCACAATATTTAACCATTTAAATATTTCCAAACATCAAATAGGCAAAATTTGGGGGAAAATCATACTTTCATATGCATATAGAAAGAAAGAATTTGATTAGAATAATATGATGTTACTCCCTCTGTCCCAGCCTAATTTGCAGAGAGAAAAAATTCAGGAGAAAATTTAAACAGTGAAAAGTGCAGCTTAAAGCTGATCAGAAGTGACACATTCCTACTTTGATGTCAGTTTGAACAGTACTCGTATTAGAGGCTACTGTTCATTGTTTGACCTGATTAAAATGGACATCAAACTCTGATTTTTCGCTCCAGTGCCGTAAGCTTTTCCTCCAAATTTTGAATATTGGAGCCAAATTTTACACTATACATCTGAACCCAAAATTTTAAAACTTCACAAAGTACATCTATAAAATGAGCATTCATTGCTCATTTGAACACAACATTAAAGGCAACATAAAAGCTCTCAGAAAAAACAAAAGGGGCAGCTTAAAAAGTTGGTCCTAAATTTCCAGGTTACATTCTTCATCTTCTTCACCGAGCTAGGCCATAAATGCTATGATGGTTGGTCGGAATTTGACCGACGAAGAGAGGCATCAACTTGCTATTTTTTTGCTACAGCATACTCCAAGAGGGCAAATCAGTAGGGCAAAAGGGATGAGGCAGTAGCAAGATGAGGGGCATCCTTCCGAACTGTTAGCCAGATTTGGGAAAGGGTGAAGGAGCAGCTCTTAAAGGGAGAGGCTGTGAATGCAAGGTCCCGACGTCATGGTCGTGCAACACCAAGTAAGAAACCCATTGACCTTGAAGCTCTCATGGCCTTGCCATTGCGAGATAGGCGAACCTGTCGGAGTACTGCTGTTGGACTACATGTAAGCAAGAGCACCATACAAAGGGTTGTGACAAGTAAGGTAATCAAGAGTCATACAAATGATGTTCATCCATGCCTAGCTGTGGAATGCAAAACTCAAAGGTTGGAATGGTGTCTTTATCATATCCAATGCAACATGCATTTCAAAAACATGCACAACATAATTCACATTGACGAGAAATGGTTCTATATGACAGAGGCAACAACCAGGTACTTACTTTCCCCAACAGAACTAGAACCACATAGAGCAACAGCGAACAAAAATTACATTCCTAAGTTAATGTTTCTATGTGCTGTGAGTCTTCCTTTATTAGGTCACGGGGGGGAGTTTTATTTGATGGTAAAATATGGGTGTTCTCATATGTTGAATATAAGGCAGCTAAGAACAACAGTATAAACAGGCCAAGAGGAACCATGGTTCTGACCTCTATAGAATCCATTAACCGAGAATGCATTAGGAAGAAGTTGATAAATGAACGTATTCCTAATGCATTCAAGTGTAGGTGGCCACCTTGGGCAAACAAACATATATTTATTCAACAAGACAATGCAAGTTCGCACATATTGGCAAATGACCCGGAGTTTGAAGCAGCAGCCAATTCAGACGATTTTTCTATCAAATTAGTGTGTCAGCCACCGAAGTCACCAGATTTAAACATTTTAGACTTGGGTTTTTTTGCAAGCATTCAAAGTTTACAGTACCAAAATCCTAGCTCCACTCTAGAAGGACTGTTAGGGGCTGTGCATGATGCTTTTGATAGGGAGGAGCCCCAAAAACTGGATGACATTTTCTTGTCTCTGCAAAATGTTATGATTGCAATTATGAAATGCATGGGAGGGAATGATTTCAAAATGACACATATTGGCAAACAGAGGCTGAGGAGACTTGGAATTCTGCCAACAAACTGAATGGTGGAGTCAGACATTGTAAGGGCATGTTTGGAGCACCTAGTTTCAATTGGTGGAACAGACACAGTTCAAGACTTGCTGCTCAGCATGGAGATGATGTAGGTTGTGCTGATGCAAAAATATTTTGAAGGTTGTGCTTCTAGATGTAGGATCTAGGGTAAACTTGTCTTTTGATTTTCATAAACATGTTTATAGGGAAACCTGTCAAATATGTGGCTGTTATTCACTCTTTTGAAATGCAATGTAAAATGTGGAATGTATGTTAAAAAAAGTTCTGGTTATTTATTTTTCAAAATTCCCCAAGTCGTAAAATGTTCCAAACAACAAATTCAAGGTGGTTGTGACACACTAAACAGAAATGGCAGTAATGTACAAGAACCCACATAGACGTCGTCCAAATGTTTTCACATTGAAAAAACATGGTTGCATCATTTTCAGGTGTACACCATAACATGATCATCATTGAAGGCTAGCCACTATTAACCGGGTCATCTCAGAGCTGTTGTTATTTCATTTTAAAGCCCTGCCAAGATTAGTTCAGATTTAATACCGAACCACATGGCTGCATTACAAGGAGTATCATAATCACAGCTTCATCACAGATGTGTTGTAGTTATAGAAAATGCCCCGCATGGCTGCATTACTCATAACCACGACCTAACTTCTTCCTAACAAACTCGATTCATTGTAATCATTTACTGCACGTGATTCCTATATGTTTCCAAACCAGACAACTTGCACATTCACACAGGGACAACATTAGAATTTGAGAAATAACAATTAACGACCCAGAATAAACCCAAACCGGACATGCAGAAAAAGATAGCATCCACTATATATATATCATAGCAGTCGCAAGTAGTGTCCGGAATAAACCCAAACTGGACATGCAGAAAAAAATAACATCCACTATATATATCATAGCAGTCGCAAGTAGTGTCCAGAATCAATCCAAACCGGACATGCAGAAAAATATAACATCCACTATATATATCATATCATTCGCAAGTAGTGTCCGGAATCAACCTAAACCGGACATGTAGAAAAATAAAACATGCACCATATATATATATCATATCATTCGCAAGTAGTGTCCGGAATCAACCCAAACTGGACAATAAAAAAAGCAATGAGACAAGTACTATCTGGGATCAACCCAAACCGGATAAGCAAGAAACATAAGCAGTTCATGATTAAAACATATAAACGTAAAAATTGTACAGAATAAACAATATTACTAGACATGCAGAGAAACAGTAGGTCGAACAAATGTCTCTGAAGAGAAGCGCGTACGCCATTCTGAGGTGCTGGGATTTCCTGAAAGATGAAGAAGAAGAAACCAAGTATAGAAACTGATTTAAATGAAATAATCTCAAAAAACGTAGTAAAAGCAAGTTCATGGGAAATATTGACATGCAAACAACCTGTAAATTGAATTAGTCGTCCTGATGGGAAGATGATTCTGGTCCCATCTTGGAGTTCGCATCAACAACTGCAAACTCGGCCAGCGTTTCCCGGAGTAGCACTCCGTACTCAGAATTATCCCGGATACTCCATTTTGGCTTCTCTTTATTACGATCATAAGTAGACCAATTTTTTGGGTAGTAACAGGAACCAAAATCGTAGAACCCCGGTCTCACCCCACTTTATGCTGTGATAATCTATGGTTGGGTCATACGTTGGGGACTCAGGTTCGGGTGACTCGGGATGACACTGAGTTTCAAGTGTTACTGGCTCAGCTGTGAGTTGCTCAGGATCCTCACCACTCTAAAAGTTACTCATATCGGACCAGGAATCAAAGTCAATTGACTAAAGTGAGTAGCAACTGGTATTTCTGAGCACGTGAAAGAGTCTGATTCAACAATGACATTATGTTCTTCCGAACATGAATGCACCTGAGAGTCATTAGCTCTGGCACATCTCTTTTCGGAACAATGTGATGATGCACCAAGTCTGCCCTTCGAGGGTTGGCGTAGGGACGTGGTTTCTAGTCCAGCTTTAACCCCGTCATCAGTGTCCATGGGTGCACTAATCACAAACAAGGAAGATGTGATTCAAGTAATCAGATAGTTAAACAAAAGAAAAGGTAAACA
>JAULKK010047027.1:0-18865 GCA_032355705.1 Rubia peregrina
AAACCTATCTTCATAACTGACCTCATATGCCCATCAGTCAATGATTTCACAAGATTTACAATATCACCAGGGCTACACTTCGTAGAGTAGCCCCTCTTCGAGCTGAAAAAATATATAAAAACAGAATAAGCAACAATAAAAAATGTTAACATATTTTAAAACTATAACAAGGATTAAAAACATACATATACCTTGATGCATCCTTGACAACCTTTGTAATTTTGGACTTCAAAAGTCCTCCACCCTTCTCTCTAACCCTCTTACTTACAACGGATTTCCCTTTACCAACTGATTTCCCTTTCCTTTCACCCGCATATTCACCCTCCTTTCTAACCCTCTTAGTCACAGAAACAACTTTGCAACCTTCCGCAATTGAATCATATAATCACCCATCTCATCCAACCTAACTTCATCATTCTCCTCCTCCTAATCAGAATGATGATCCTTCTCCTCACTCACTTATTTCTTCTCATCATCATCACCCAAAATCTCTTCACTGTCACACTGAATCCTCCCCCTTCTCTGATTCAACACCTTCCTCCAAATTTTCTTCACCTTTCTCATCTTCATTGTCACATTCTCCACCTTTCTCAGCTTCACTGTCCGAACTCTGAGCAGATTCAAAACTATCTTCATTTTCAGACCCCTGATCACTTGAATCATTTTCATCATCAATCAGACCATTAAGTGTTTGACATTGACAAGTGGCAGTAATAAAAATCTCCTCTACAAAAAAAATACAGTTAAATGAAGGTGTAACACAAAAATATAAAGAGAATTGGTAATTTTAAAAGGAGGGTCAAAGATCAGTGACTCCAACATCAGTCAACATAGATTTGAATAGAAGCTTTGACCGGAGCTTCTTTCCAGCTGAAGAAAGTATGAAAAAAATATGAAAAAAAACTATTTTTACTCTTTTTAGAAGATATTTCAATCTCAACAGAAACTTGACTAAGCCCCTCACCTAAATAATATAAAACATTAACTGAAAAATAAATCAAAAGTATAAATATTAGCAGTTACCTTCTCAGCTGAAGTAGATGTGACTTGATTGCAATGAACATTACTGACACCCTCCTCTAAAAAATATGAAACATCAAGAAAGATTAAAATAGGTAGTATCAAATTAATAGTCAATAAGATAATAAAGAACAAAATTTAAAATTGGAATGATACCTTGGCCTCAGAATCGCTCTCATGCTCAACCACGATGTTAGCCTTTCCACTAATCAATTTGACACATTTAACAACAACTTGCTTCACACACTTTTTCCGAATATTTTCTTTTGGAACAAAAGCATTAGAGATATGAGATGATGGAATAGACACCTCAACCACTTTCTTCTTTTTTGCATTTCTTGGGCTCATTGCTGAAGAAAAAAAAATAAAAAATGCAACAAAATTATATTTATAAAAAAATTACCTGCAGTAATTGTCGGAGTCGTCAGACCAAGAATCTCATCTGATTCTCTAACAGGACCACTGCAATCTAAAAAAAACATAATTCATATCATAGACAATAGCAGCATACATGCAAATGTATAAATATTCACATAACGTTAGAAACCATAATCAGAATGCAGGTTTCAAACTAAAATTTAGGATAATCAAATAAACAGAACATATGATCATTAAGGAAATGTAAAACATCAAAGGAAAACCTAACAACATCATTCCGGAAAAAAGAAGAAAAAAATGTGCACATACAAATAATGTGAAACCAACAAACACACACGACATCATATAGAAATAGTAAACACATACTGCTGAAAACTAACACCATCATCACACATATAGCCACATAGTACAAAGCAACATCGGTATAGTAACAGTAAAGTCAATTGCAATACTTTTATCATCAAATTGAAACTGTAAAGCATCAAATGAAACCAGAAATAATAATAAAAAATCAACTGAAATACTTAAATAATCAATCCTACTGAAAATCATTATAAAAACACTGTAATTTGAGTAAATCAAGCAATAACAATATGAAAAGAACTACATACATAACACATTTCCAAAAGAAAGATTAATAACAACATTAGCACAAATAGGAAGGGAAGTCAATTAAAAATCTTGAAACATCATATTGAAAAAGTAAAACATCACTTAAGAACCTAGACAACAAAAAAATAAACAAATAAAGCACTAAATTCAAATATTCCCGCCAAATATCATAAAACAAACAACAAACCTTGAGAAGAAGTAGTCTTCTTCTCCTTTAATGCAACCTTCGAAAAACCGGAAGGCTGGGAGTAAGATTTTGCAATTTTAACCACAGCTTCATCTAAACTAACAGAATCAACTCGGCCTCCTTTCTTCGACATCTACAAAATGATAAACTGTAAAAATAATACAGTTAAAAATGACCGATATCAATAAAGACCTAATAAACAACATATGTATGAAAAACATTCAGCGTCGTAAGTACCTAATCAAATACGATAACAACTTCAAACAAAATAGAGTAAATACTGCAAAAATCTGAAAGAAAGCTCAGAGTTCACCAATAAAAATTCTTATTAAACAACAAATCGGCTAAAAATAAAGATAATCGGCAATAAACAAAAATCTAGGTCATCGGTATTACTTGATGTCAAAGTGAACCGATTAGCAAACAAACAGAGAAAAACTCCAACAATCGGACCAAAAACTCCAATTTCACTCACGTGTAATGCTATCTGACGCACATTGTGTAATATAATTGGATGAAAGTACATAATCAAGGTCGAATATAAAACCTAGGTCGCCTGAAAAAGGGGAAAATAAGAAGATGAACGATCGGTTATTGAGAGAGAAACGAGCAGTTTTTGAGGGAGAAAGAGAGGGTTTGAATGAAGAAGACAGATGAAGCGGTGAGAATAGTAAAGGTAGGGTGCTATTTTATGACATTTGCAAATCAGTCCCTAAACAATTTGAAAAATGTAATTAAAACCCACCCTAAATTAAGACTCTATTATTTATAGATCAATCCTTAGTTTCACCGTGAGACCGTCTCGCACAAGACTTTGGTTACATTAAATAATCAACCCCTCTCTTCCACCTTAGCAATTGAGACAACAATTAAATCACTCCATTTTTTCTCCACAATGGTTGAGACCACTTTGAGATAACTCCATGGGCCCACTTGATTTTCTCTATCCTACTCATTATTTTTACATTTAATAATTAATTCAAACAAATTTAACTAACAAAAAAATTAAATTGTGAAATTTAATAATACACCTATAATTTTTGAATTTAAATTTGTTTTTTCAAATTTCATTTTCAAAATTAATTTCAATTTGTAAAACTTATTTTGTAAATTATAATTAAAAAGAACCAAAAATATTTTTAAGGAATTTAATTTAGAGTTTTAAAAAGAACCAAAATTTAATGTCAATTTTTTTTAAAAAAATCCATTTTTAAAAAGAAAATGGAGGGAAAGAAAATGGAATGCAAAGATGGTGGGTTAGGGAGCATGTGCTTTCTATCCTTTGGTCAGATTTGGGCCGGTCTTCATTTCAAGGACCGTCCCCTTGGTCTACAATTATGAAGACCCCTTTGAGAGCCTCACTGTGGGGTTTTTGGGTCTCGGTTACGTCTCAATTTTAAATTGAGTCCCTTTTGAGACCCCCCATTGTACATGCTATAATACTTCCTACAATGAATCTGCAACTGAAGAATTTAAGTGTGATAATTGTATGTTTATATTCATTCTCTGGGTTACAATATATAATGGCACAAAGATAAAAGGAAAAGGAATCTAATATAATATAATTACAATTACAAGTAATATTCACATAATATTACTATTCTTTAGTACTCCTTCTCAAGTTGGAGCATGGGGAATAAAAATGCCCAACTTGCCAAGTAATGAATGAAACTTATTTTTTCTAAGAGATTTTGTGAATAAGTCTGCAGTTTGGTCAGTCGTACGAATATGATGAGTAATAAGAGAACCAGACTGTACAAGATCACGGATGAAATGACAGTCAACCTCCATATGCTTTTTACGTTCATTGAACACCGGATTTGCCGTAATGTGAAGAACAGATTGACTGTCACAATACAGTCGCATAGGATAAGAATGCACAAAACCTAAGTCACGAAGTACAGACTTAGGACACAACAATTCACAACAAGTAATAGCCATAGCACAATACTCCACTTCAACAGAAGAACGAGAAACTGTAAGTTGCTTCTTGGTCTTCCATGAAGCTGGAGAATCACCTATCATCACAAAGTACCCAGAAAGAGAGCGTCGTGCAATTGGACATTCAACCCAATCAGAATCACAATAAGCCATTAACTATAACGAACTACGTGAAGTGAGAAATACACCTTGACTAGGATGACTCCTCATGTAGTAAAGAACTTGAATCGCAGCATGTCAATGAAGAACACAAAGAGATTTCATAAACTGAGCTAACATATGAACAGAGTAACTAAGCTCAAGACGAGTAATAGTTAGGTAAATGAGGTGACCTACCAGGCGCCGATATTGCTCAGAATCAACATAAAGGGGCCATCAACATTCGCAAGATCATGTTGTTGCTCCATAGGGAAATCAGTTGGTTTAGAAGCCGATAAACCTTTGTCAGACGAGATATCCACATCATATTTTCTTTGTGAAAGAAACATCTCATCCGGTCTTCAAGAAATCTCTATACCCAAGAAATACTTAAATGTACTAAGATCCTTCATATGAAAACAAGAGCTCAAGTATTTCTTGATTTCAGAGCTGAGTAACGAACAACTACCAGCAATGGCCAAATCATCCACATACACAAGTACATGCAAAGAGACTGAGCCACGAGTAAAAGAAAATAGATAGTAATATGCCTTACTCTGAACAAAACCAAACACGCATAGTGCCTGAGCCAATTTTGTGAAATAATTACGAGGAGCTTGCCGAAGACCGTAAAAAATATTTCTAAAGAAGACAAACCTAACTAAGAGGTAGCATAAATACTACTTCATACAAGTCAACATGTAGAAAAGAATTATGCACATCCATTTGGTGACGTTCCAAACCACGAATGACTACAACTGATAAAAATTAACTAACTGAACTCATCATCGCAACAGGAGAAAAGTTTCAGTATAGTCAATTCCTTCTTTCTAGCAATTTCCAAAGACCACCCGACGCATTTTTTGAAGCTCAATGATACCATAAGACTTGAAATTGGTATGATGCACTCATTTGAATCCTATAGCAGTCTTATCCAGAGGTAAAGCAGACAAAGTCCATGTCTGATTGCCTTCAAGCGCATTATTTTCATAAGCTATCGCATCATGCCAGTGGGCACATATCGATATCTCAAAGTAAATGGTGAAATCATCACTACAAGTTACTGCACCCAAAAATCTAGAAGGTGTACCTAGAAAATTTATTGCAATTTACAAAATCAATTAAAGGATAGAGAACTCCTGAGGATTGTGACGACGTAGGTGTGAGTGTAGCATTGGGGTGGAATTAATATAAGCAATAGAGCAGACATAATCTTCCAAATAAGTAAGAGGTCGATGATCACGGACACTCTGTCGCATAGAAGGTAGCTTGGCCGTAAGTGGTAACATCGGGGACACAACTGGAAAAGTAGGCAACGGAGGAGAAGTGATCGGATGAGGTTCCACATCGGACGGTGATGATGATGCTGGCAAAACTTCAGGCGGCACAGGATGCGTGTGACTAGAGACCATATGCGTGTGAGTCACATATGGTTGAGATGTCAGTGCCGCGTGCGGCGCGTCTGTGGTTGGGTTTATTGGTGTCAAGGTAAGCCAGCAATCCATATCAGGGGACAATATTGGTGACAGGTGAGCCGGGGGGATTGGGGCGGTATGCTGTCAAAAGTGGGTCTTCTAGTGACGGTGAGTATGCCAGTGATGGCGAAGTGATCGATGGAGTGTTGATGTTCGGTGTCGGAGGTGATGTAGATTGCATAGCATGCGGAAAGTGGTCTTCATAAAAATCATCATCCTGAATATTGAAGAAGGGACTACATTCCAAGTGATTAAGGCGATATCATTTCTTTCCGGTATGATACCTAGGAAAAGACATTGCGGACTTCTTGGAGCAAACTTGTCACTATATCTAAGAATGTAAGAGGCAAACCACAAGCATCCAAATACCATAAAAAGCTTGTAATTGGAGTGCTTCCATATAGTAACTCAAATGGTGTGCGACTATCGAGTTGTTTCGTCGGTGTCTGATTGATCAAATATGCAGCTGTAAGAACACATTCTCCCCTGAATTCAATCGGCATATTGGATTGAAAGCGCAAAGCACGAGCCACGTTTAACAAAAGACAATGCTTTCTCTCAACACGACCATTCCGTTGTAGTGTATGAACCGTAGATGTCTCAAAAATAATCCCAGATTCAGCAAAATATGATCGCAAAGGTGCAAATTCGGTACCATTATCAGCCCGGACACGCCTAACCACATGACAAAACTGATTCTTGACCAAAGCACAAAATTCAATAAATATGGAGGCATCATCGGACTTAGAAACTAATAAATGAAAGATGAAAATTTTACGAGTTAATTCAATTGAAATCTGTGTCAAATTCGGATTATAACCTATTTGGGTAAATGCATACCCCTACAATTTTGAGTTTTTGTTAGAAACATTAGATGTTTACAGCAAAACATTTAATTTATATGTTTAAGTATAACTATTTTTAATCAAAACTCAAATATTTCAATTGCAGTTACTTCAGAGTATAAACCTATATCTTCATATTATTCTAATTTAAACTCCGTATTTCCATATACATATGGAAAGATAAGCTTTTTCAAAATGTTTTCTATATTTTATTACCAATTAAATTTCATAATTTCTAATATATAATAATGATGATAATGAAAACAACAACAATAAAAATAATATCATGCATGAATTGTTCCTATCGTTATTTAATTTCTATAAAAAAAACTAGAGAAAAAAGGTTGTGTCTCTTCAAATTTCACTTAATATTTCATCATTTTCTATCAATATGTATATATATATTATCTTTATGCTTAATTGATAGGATGAATAAAAGAGATGTTGCGGTGAATCTTGGTATTGTTAGAATAAGTCAAGTATTTGATTGATTTGATTCTAGATAGAGTTGTTGACTAGATTAGAGTTATACTAGTACTAAACTTCCTTAGTACTCTATTTATTCTTATCCGTAATACATCATTCTCTATGAGAAATAATTATTTCATAGTATCAGAGCAAGTTCTGATCCTAAACACTGAATCCTGATTTCCCCCCCGCCTTCCCCTCTTCTTTTCAATCAACCACATTCCAACGAACTCCCGGTCATGTTCCGGAACTTCCGTCCAACTTCTGGCTATCTCTAGCAAGTTCTTTTCCTCTACTCTACTGGTGTCCTTAGCAGAGTTTCTTAGAGCATCATCTCCATTCTCCGACAGTCTTTCTCAATTGTCAAGCAGTTTTTCACCATCTCTTGGGGGTTTCTTGGTACCCCCAACATCACCACCGCAGCTCCACTGACAAGTCTACGACGGCGTCATCTGCGGTGTCCGATTCATCTACTCCGGCGTCATCTATCCTAGCTATGATTCATCGCCGGCGATTATTCGCAATTGTTCATTGTCGGCCATCATTTGAAGTTGTTTATTGTTGGCCCAGCATCCTCAGTTGATCAATCAACAAGGCGCATGAGATCCACGTGCCCCAGGCCTAACCCACACATTCAGACCTTTGTGAGTACAATACACGCGCTCGTAAAAGTATACCGCGCGTCCTTCACTCGTTTGTGACTTTCACACGCCACACCAGCATACGCCTGATGATTCTTTGACCAAAATTTCGTCCTTTGATCCCCTCTGTGATATTTTTCTATTTTTGGATTTCCACTCTTTAAAGTGGCTCATTTTGGTTTTTGACGATGTGATATTTTGAGACTAGGGGTTTTTCTCATCATCAACGAGTCGATTGCTCCAAATGGACTATAGACCCTGGGGACAAAAAAACATGGTATCGTCCCCTGCTGCTATTGATCACATCATACCTTATCATGGTTCTTCTAGCGTCTATGTTGGTAATGGTTCTCAGCTCCCTATAACTCATGTTGGTGATTCTCGAATTTAAGTACTTTTCTCTTTATGATGTTCTTATTGTGCCAACCAAAATTTTTCTTTTTGTTAGTAAATTAACTCAGGATTTAAATGTGTTTTCTATGTTGATGATGGATCATTTATTAATCGACATAAAATAATTAGTGAAACTTTGGGTCTAGTTCATAGTGAAAATGAAATTTATGTTTTAGACTATGGTATATCTTCTTTGTTGTCTACTATGGAATCAAATTACTCAAGTGCATCTTTTGAAATATGGTATACTAGACTTGGTCATGTTCTGCATTACATTATTTATGGTTTGCGTACTTCCAGATCTTTATTTGTCTCAAAGTTTTTACCAAAATCCACCCGGTGTGATGCGTGTGAAAAGGCCAAAGGGAAGCATTTATCTTTTTATTCAAATGATAAACACATTGCTGGGGTACTTGATCTAGTTCATTGTGACTCACGGGGTCCCACTCCTATTTTATTTGTTGATGATTTCTCCTTCTATGCTATTTTCCTCGATGATCATTCCCGAATCTCATGATTTTACCGTCCTTGCTACATATCTGATTTTTGGGATGTTTATCGCCAGCTTGAGGCTTTTGTGGAGAACTATTTTTCTTTCACCATTAAGGTGTTTCAGAGTGATAGGGGGACTGAGTTCGTCATGGTCTCTTACGCTCTCATTTGTAGAGTGATAGAGGTGGTCTCCTTTTAATTTTCCATATCTAAGACATAAAAATTTGTCGGGAATGTTAGTCCATTCACATAAACCATCATATCCTCCACAATAACTCTTAAGTATATAGTAGAGCGATTGGTCAAATGGATTACCACCCAGGTGGCAAGTATTTTTAGCAAGTTCAATGATCTGTGTAGAGAGTAAGGTATAACATTAATGGATGCCCCTAAATCAACCATAGAACCTTTAATTAAAGTCTCTTGAATTGTGCAAGGAATAATAAACATGCCAAGATCTTTAAAATTATGAGGGAGGTCAATTTGCATCAAAGAGGGGAGGTGATTATTAGTTTGGTCACATAATTTTTCAACATTTTTTTCACATTCAGGCATAAAATTGATATTGTAAAAAATAGAGGTGCTAACCTCACAATAGCTGAACATCAGGAATGATTCCTTGTGGTGCTCCTCACCTAGCTCATTCCTCAACTCATCAAAAGGGGGGGAGGAGGTTGTGGTGTAACTTCCTCATCCAATAGCTTCCGTTTCCCCACTAGTTCGTTCACCTTCCCGTATTAACCCACTTATTTGCCACCCAACATTCTTAGCAATTGGGAGACTTCAATTCCAAAATATTTGATATAGCCAAACACTTGGTTTTAGAGCGAGTCACTAGTCTTACCAAAATTGGTTAAAGCCCTATGTATTTCTTCACATGCAGATTTGAGGGTGTATCCTATGTATGGTTGCCATTCTCGTTCCTATTGGTCTTGTAATATAGAAAGTTTCTTCTCTCTCCCATAATCACTCGACAAAGAACAAGTCTCTCAGGGATGGTCGTAATGGCATACTTTACAAAGTCCCATAAGTTGAATACTCTTCCCCCACATCTTTGATTTTTTCAATTTTCCAATATAGAAAAACGATAAAGTTCAAGAAATACCTATTCTAGAAAATAAAAGGCAAAATAACAACACTAACTACTCAGCTAACAAGCTATGCAAGTTTACAGCCTAAACCATTAAACTAACATCCCCTGTAGCGGCATCAAAATTTTATCCCCCACTCTCGGCGTCGTTAAACTCGAGAGGAGGACTACTAAGAATAAAATATTAAATTTATATTTTTTTCCTGATTTTACCTATGGGGTAGTAGTGGCAAGATTAGGGGTCATCCACAGAGATTTTAGAATTCTAAAAGTTTACTAAACACAGCAGCGATCGGGTCGTCAATCTAATCACATGTCCATAATAGCTAGTATTGCTTAAACAGACTTTGGAGGGAGGGAGGTTTTCTAACAACTACTAGCATGGAAATCATAAGAGAATAAACTATGTAAACTAGCACTTGGGGAGTATTTGTGTAACATGATAAAAAAATTCTATACTTGATTATATCACATACAAGATGAACAAACCTATTCAAGTGTTTATGACATGTGGTGAGGTCGATGGTCAACACGTCCCTATACCTGCCACACAGGGTGCACATGTAATCTTCCATTGGCACCGCCTCGATAATTAGGGGTGTGCAACAATGGCCCTACCTACTGTGCAGATCTGAATCTCTCCAGTACAATTATGTCTCGGGCACTACAAAATGAATGGTTCTCCCTCGGTCTAAAAAGGAAAAGGGGGTGAAGTACCTTATCAATAGCTTTAGGGTTGGAAAATGTTGACCCTAGTTTGCTACTAATGCTTTCTGTATCCGTAACCCTTCAGGCCAATTTTCTGGCTAAAACAAGTGTGTGGTTGATCGTAACTTTGACTCGGCACGCATACACACACCCATATGGTTTCAGATTCTTGTTACCTCGAGCACATCTAGGTTTCCTTCGCTGAGGGATATCAATAAATGTGTCTAAATGAAAGTAGACCACGATTTGTGCCAATCTTAGCGTTAAACTCATGCAATTAATAACAACATGAAAAACAAGCCAATATTAGAATCATAAACACATAAAAATAGGTAGATCTAAGGAATCTAAAAAAAACTTCAATTATTGAATAAAAATACAAACCCCAAGTTAACTGACTTCTCCCTATGCATTGAACTCAAATATTTCATTGAATTCAATACCTTTGGGGAAAAATGAAGAGAAGAAGAGAAAAGGTTTTAGAGAGAAGGAAGAGCTCCTTTCTCTCTCTACCCTACTCTTAAGGGTCTAAAATGAGCATAAACTTAAACCCTAGTATAAATAGGTTTTTATATATAGTAGTAGGGAATTGGGCCTTGAAAAGGCACAAAAAAAGCCAAAAAAACCCTACCAGCCGCAATTGATGCGGCCAGTGCAAAATCGCACGATCCGTGCTAGTCGGTTAACTTCGTGCTAACATAGGGCACATGTCATGGCACGGCCTATGTAGCCTTGTGCTAGCATGGTCTAGCCGGTCTGGCACATGCCATGTTTCCTTGTGCTTGCAAGGGCCATCGACTGGAGCCCCGTTTTGAACTTCGGATCGTGCCCTCCATGTTGTTTAGCGCGGACCATCTGCTGGAAGTACTTTTTGCTCAGTTAACGGCGCAGTCTGTGCCGTTCTTCACACCTCGTGGGCTGGTCTTTGTATTTTGGATTTGAAATGACATGGAACATGTGAAACGGCATGGTCCGTGCCTATATTTAGCATCTAGAGTGATTTAGGAGACATGGGTTGGCTGGTCCCAAACACTCCATACCAAGGGGGTGTGGCACGACCCGTGTTGGTTTCCATGGTCTATGCTAGCCACCCCTGGAACGGGCCGTGCTAGAAAGGGACTCGTGCTAGCTAACTTGCCTCGTGCCGGCCAATCGGCTAGTTTGGCTGGTTCACGATACCTTTCATTTTGGACCATGTTAAATCGGACTCCTCCTTTTCTGGCTCAATTTCATTTACTACCACGCTTTTGGTCCGTGGCCCTCTTTTCTACTACCATCCTTGCGAATGGTCTTCAAATATCTTTTACTATTCTTACGAATGGCCTAAAAGTATTGTCTACCACCCTCGTGGACGACATTCTACGAAATTATGCTGAAATCCTCACAAACCACGTACTAATAATCTCACAAGAGAAGATCTAGGTTCTCATGAGGACAAAATGTTCATTAGATCAAATTAAGTCTAAAAACTTGGGATTTAGATAAAAAGTAACAACGGTTATCAAAACCCTTTGTAATGTAAACTAATAAAAATTAGCAATTAACCAAAAAAATGATAATAAATGTGTCAAATAAATTTGTTAACTCATGCATAAAGGTGCACATCAACCTTCATTATGGGTGGCATCTCTTTTGCTTCTATATTTTTAAGCCTGTCTTGTTGGATTTGGATAACTGTTTTTCCCTTTTATTCTTTCCCTCACTATATTGAAAAACTTGTTTTACTTTTGTTTATTTTTTAAAACTTGGTTTTATAGGTGTGAGGGAACCTTTGGCAGCAGTTTGGGATGTTGGAACACTTTCGTGGTGTGTGTTTGTTTCTTTAATTTTTTTTCATTCTCATTGTAGTATGGAGCCCACCTTTGAGCATTTTGTGCCACACAAAAAAATAAAAAAAAATGCCGGCTAAGTCAAAATTCCAAAAAGCTGACTTGGGCAATAATGGGAAAGGCTTGGATTGGTTGAAAAATTTATGACGAAGTGAGAGGCCAGGGTGTGGAAAAACGTGAGAAGTGAGCTTGAAAAGAAAAAGGAAATTGTGGGATGCTAGGATGAAAAGTCAAAAGGGCTCCTAGGTAAATTGAGAGAAATTTAGAGAAAACCAAAAAAAATTCCTATGATTCTATTTGATTTTTTTATGATGTTCTTTTTGTGAAGTAACATAGTTTCACACACTCATTTTTCTTAGCTTCACATTTTTGTTGGTATGTTGGTTGCATAGGTTATATTTGTTTATTTGGGGAGTGAGAGTTGTGAGATTCTTGCATCTTTGGGGGAGCTAGGGTAGTGTAAGAATAATGTCGGTTGTTCTGGGTAACTCTTTGCATGCTATGTTCCTCCTTGAGTTTTTCTTGTTCTTTTTTACTCGAGGAGGAGTAAAGGTTTAAGTGAGGGGGAACTGATGTGCACCTAAAAGCATGTGTTTCCTATTTCATTTAGCACAGTTGGTTTATTTGAGTTTACATCACTAGGGATTTATATAGCCTTTGTTGGTTTTCTAGTCTATATCATTTGTTTTGTATATTATTTATACCTAATGGATTCTATGTCCATACGAGCATCTAGATCCTATTTTGTGAGCTTCACTGTAGATCACTCATAAGTATTTTGGATTAGACTTAGTGAAGGCTATTTACAAGAATGGTAGAAGATATTGAAAGCCATTTACAAGGATGGTAATAGAACGAAGAACATGCGCTTCATCTTGGTAGTATATGGGATGAACTGAAGAAGAAAAGAGGAGTTGAGGTCTTGAAACCTTAGAAGACTGGCACAACCCATGCCAACCAAGTTCGTCGTGCAGCTAAGTATTGGTGAGAGTCATGTCTTTTTGCACGGCCCGTTCCCTTTCACTTGAAGATCCAGTCCGTGTACCTTAGACATATACACGGCTTAGCTATTGGAAGCCGAAGAACTTAACTTTGGTCCGCATCACCCAAGAAATTGCAAGGGTCGCGATGCTGAGTTGGCCAAAACGCCCGTCCAACAGGCAGCCAGCAAGGACTTGCACGGCCGTGCCACTCAATTTGGCCAGGAACCTTTCCCAGTCTGTGACCCATGCACTATTTCATAGCCCATGTCGACACAACACTAAGGGTTTTCCTTATTTTGGGCCTCTTTGAGGCTATATCCGACCAACTATATTGGGAGCACTAGATAACTAGAATTTTAAGAAACCATTGGTTAGTTGTATTTACATTATCTTAGTTTCTGAGAGTATGTAGAGAGAGAGAAGGGGGGGATATTCTTCTCTCTTCATTTATTATTTCCTAGTTATGTCAAAGGGCATTGAATCCAATGGTAAAATTTAGTTCAATTCTTAGGTAGTAGTTAATTTTCTTGGGGATAGAATTTGTATCCATGATTTGGTGCAGATTACGTGAGATTTTTGGTCTCCTATCTTATATGTTTATGAATATGTCGTTTCAACCCTAGAGTCATCGTGATATTCCTTTGCCTCTCTAGGCCCAGGGAGAAGCATTCATAGTGAAGTGCACAGGATGTAATTCAGTATGGGGAAAGAGAAGCGTAGCTTGGTTCGACCGCACGATGCATTTTCCCTAATTACGGAAGCAGCGTTAAAAGAATAGATATTAGCACCTTCGTGCGACATATATTGCAAAAGTGTTGACTATAAACCACACCATGTGACGTAGACATTGGGATAGGTTATAGGTCTTGTATGTGATAGAATCTAGGATCAAAGCCATCTACTGGTCATATTACCCAAATAAACCCAAGGCTTAGTTTAATATAGTTTTTTTAAATTTTATTTGCATACTTAGTAGTTTTAGAAAAAATCACTCCAACTATGTTTTCGACACTAGCAGTTATTCCCGACATATAATTTGAGTGATGCCTGATTGTGTGTCTTGCATAGTTAGTCTTTGAATCCTAGCATCTCTTTTGAAAATCCCAGACTTGCCACTAATTACAATTTGGTAGTTGGTAGTGAGTACGAGAGAAAAATATAAATTCTATCTTTGTGAATCACTCTGCGGATTAGTAACTACTCACCCGTGAAAAGGTCAGTTTATTAGCGACCATGTTTTGGTCCATCATTCCTTCGGAATTGGTGATGGAAATCGCAGGTCAGCTGCAAACATTGAAAATATGTGATGGTGTTCAGAGGTGCTTGCTCCCACTAACGGCGTACCAGTTTGTCGAAGAACGAGCCAAGGTTAGCTAATATGTATTGCTCAGAGAGAATAAGGGCACTCAAGAGCGGGAACTATATATCTACTTCAAGAGTAAGATTTTTATGCGAATATCCCTCCCAAAAGAGATAGAGAAAAGTTGTTTGGAGCCAAGATTTTGATGGCTTGTAACTGTGGCTAATTCAGGCGAGAAAAGTTTGTTGAATCCCATCTCTCATGCCAACATCAAATACCCAATTGCCCGCATTTCCCAACTATGATACTTACCATTGTAAGCCGGTCCCGGGTTTCATAGAATGAATAGTATTGTCTACTCATCCATCCAATGATTCCTCAGACTTTCTAGTGGTGTTGATTGGTTATAATTTCTTTGGATTTTATTGGCCCAAGAACCACACTGAGATCAGTACTGCAAGTAGTAGTATTATTCGCACCCATTTATAATTTTCAAAAATGACGTAGTAGAAATGGAACTTTAGAATTGAATGATTTACTTTTATGTTCTTGTTTTCCAAGTGTAGTCAGGATTCGGTTCTATCTTTCTCTCCTCCTTCTGGTACGTGTAAGCAAGCCTGTGAATAAATTAAATTAAAACGTTACATTGGTTTCATACACTTGCTCCAAGAGGTGCCTGTTATGGTAAGTTCATTAAATTGATTGAATCTTAAACGATTAAAAATACAATTATGCTCATAAGGTTTGGAACTCACCCCATCCACACATCCATTTACGAATTATCTATTCAGGTCATCGAGTGGAAGTTTTCGAGTTTGTTGCCGAACTCTACCACTTGAACTCCACCAGTTATGCAAAAAAGAATGTAAACTAACTTAAAATTTTAAATCACATAAGGGAATTTCTATGGTTGTGGTACTAAAATGTACCTATTTGGGTTGCTTAGGGATGATTAGTACTCGCACAGATGGATGGTAATTGGTGCTTGAATGTGATTGCTTTCCAGAAGAAGTACCAGTTTTTTTTGCAAAAAATTAGTTTATATCATTTCTTGAAAGAAATACTTTTATTCATATTTTTTTTAAAGATAGTGAGGGTGTAACGAGAACATGCCTCATATCAGTGAGAATATGACGTTCTCCTCGCTATCAAGCATTTTCATGTTGTCATTGTTCTTTTTACCGTCACTTGGCAACTCATCTCCTTGGCCTATCAAAGAGACCGGCCAATTGACCATGCTATCCAATGTCACTCCAACATTGTTGAATTGGTAGTTGGCTGAGGGCAATCAGACCTTGAGATGGTATACTGGCTCGCAACTCTTACACGAGCCATATACCCTGAGGACTATGCTTAGAATGAGGGATTTTTCGCACCCCATGTGCTACCATGACCCTACTACCATCAATGCCTCTAATTTTAAAAGGAATAACCTCTTCATTTTAGTGATTAGACAATTGAGGAAACTTTTAACTTTAAAATTCCCAATGATATGATTTGAAATATATATATATATATATATATATATATATATGTAAAGCAACTATATATATTTAAGCATTTATACATCTTCATCACCTTCTCCATCATTGGGGTCTCTTGTCAAAGTTCAACCATGGCCTTCTTGTCAAAGTTCTTTGGATCATCGAGGCTAGCCGGGATATTAACAATGTCGGAAGTTGCGATACCTTTCACCAGTTGGTCAAGGTATGACATCGTGGCCTTGACGACCGGTTGCTCAGGGTGGTTTGCTTGGTTGAAGAACTAATTCCGCACTTGTTGCGGGCTAGATGTAGAACAGCCACAGATGTAGGCAGCCCAATTTGAGTAACTATGTACCTGCTGGGGTGATTCTTCTTGTATGTCGCCTTGATTAGAATGTCCTCTCCCGGCTCCGATACCATGGTCCTTTTTCCTTGACCTCATTCATCCACTGTATGGATATTGAAATTGAAGTCTATATAGGAAAAATGCATACATAATATAAATAAACGAATTAACGTGCAAGCAATGAGATGAACTCACAATCTCCTTTGCAATTTTTTGAACCTCTTTTGACGTGTACTTCCCTTTTTTTCCTTGTTTGACTCTAGGTAAACCAGCGATCGATCGGGCTTGAATTCTTTTTGATTGAGTTGTTCCTCAATCTCCTCTTCATTGTATCCTTGCTTCGACAACTTCTTCCTCTCATTTTCCCTTAGATCCTCAATTATTTCTTCCTGTATTGATCAGTTTCATTTCCTTCCAGTGTGGTGGGTGTAATGTTTTACCAATCCTTGAGGTATTGTAAGCTCTCGCTTCCCATAAAGAGAGGAATTAGGTAATCAACAAATTGTTTTAGAATGGTAGTAAAGTAATTAGTGAGTATGATAGCTTTGAAATGTTAATTTTCGTTGATCATACCATGAAATCAGGTGACCGACGCCTACGCTTGAACCAGTTCTCCTCTTCCTCATCTATCAATTTATACCGCTCCCATGCTTTGACATTTGAATTATTATCTCCACTGTCCACATTATGTATGTACTTGTTTACCACTGTTGTCTTCCAATTCCTATGTTGGTCTCTTGCCTTCTGTAAAACATCCTTCTTAAACATTATAGTTTAACCCTTGGTTAAAAAAAATTCAATCTCAAAGCTTACTTGCGATGAAACATGGTGAAAGGAAAAAATTAAATATATGTTGATTATTAAAGAAGCAAATATGACTAGGGAGCAAACTTTTGAAGAGCTCACCAGTACATTCTCACATGCCTCTTCCCTCACATCGTTTGAAAAATCATTTTAGTTTTCCCAAGATCCAAATTTGATTCATCGCCGGAACGTATAATTGTCATATGCAGTCCACGCAATCCAGTTCTTTGTGTAAACCATGTTCTTTTCATGAAACTCAAACGCAATAGGGACGAGATTCCTCTTCCTTGCTAGCATGACGGACTAAAATGTAGCCGTACAACAGTATTATACATAAACCAAATTCATCTTAGAACAAGCCTTATTTCCCTCATAAGAAACGACACTGATACCACAAGAAGCACGCCATTAATACAACATGAAAAAAATTATGCAATTACAAGTACATGCACACACCTCTTCCCATCACAAACTAAGTCATTCACACTACACAAACTACGGTTTCAATACAAGTACAACATTAACCATATGCAGTAAAGTACAGTCATTGGCCCGCCCTCCTCCCTGTGTCGCTTATAAATCACGGCAGATTTACTAAACTAAGAAGAGGCTAAGTAATGCAAAAAAATAGAAATGTATAATCTTTCTCCCGTTCCTACTACTATGCTACCAAAAATAGTAGATAGTGCCAAGTTTAAGGTCGTTCATAGAGGTGTTCAGAATCTAATAATCAACTAAATAAAACCGTAATCTGGTCATAAATCTGACCACGTGTAAAAAATAAACAGTGTTGGTAAACGAGGCTTTCATGGGGGAGTTTACTAACAACTATCAGCATGCAATACAACTGAGATTAAACTACATAAACTAGTACTTGGTGAATATTCGTATAACATGATTAACAGTGTTTTGATCCTTGATTCCTGACCTGCCCCCTCCCGACATTGCTAATTAATAACCTTTTCTCGAGAGATCTACTAAGCCGAGAGGGACCGTTTGTCAAAGATGAAATTTGTATGTTGCTCCCGCTCCTACAACTGTACTGCCAAGAATGGTAGGTAGTGGCAAGTACCGATGTCGTCCACTGAGATTTTAGGAATCTAATAATAAACTAAACACAACCATGGTCACTTCGTCAATCCGACCACGTGTTAGTAATGAAGAGTGTTGGTAAAAATACATTGGGGGAATTTTCAACTACAACTACAAGCATGTAATCAACGGAAGTATTTGAGTAACATCATCAATAAATGGATCTTATCCTCTATTCATTCACATATATGAATGTAAGACTATCTTATGCCTACGTCATATAGTGTGAAGATAGCAAGATATTTCCCTTGTCTGTCACAAAAGGTACTACCACCAATACATACTATCTCACAGTCTCTGTAACTAGAGATGAGCTCTAATCCAGTTACTCCATAGACCATCCCCGTCATCTGACTCTCAATGCTAATGCCCACTAGCTTAGAGGAATAAAACATGCCTAAAAGGGCAATGTCTCGCATACGTTGCAACCGTTGGATATGAAAGTAAGGGAATTACGTTCTAGACACTCCACTATGGATCTCAATCCCTAGGCCTATAGAGGCAAAGGATTGATACCTAGGAGGTCATCGCCGCACCTCTCAAAGATACAATTTATAAGCCCTTTTGCTTACTAAATACAAATAAGTAGATAGTTTGGCAATTCGGGGTCGTCCACATAGAAGAGGGATATTTCTAAGC
>JAULKK010047338.1:0-18851 GCA_032355705.1 Rubia peregrina
TTTCTGATTAGATTTGATATTATCTTGATGACTAGACTAGAGTTCTAGTTGTACTAGCTTTCCTTATTGTACTATATTTATTCTTGTCAGTAATACATATTTCACTACGATAAATCATTCTATCAAGCCCTTCACACCGTTTCTATAAAAAAAACTCTTCGAGTGATCATTGACAACAATATGAATAAATAAGAAGAGGAGAGACTCTTTCAACACTTGAGGAAAAAAATCCAATTTGAGCAGGAAATACATTCATTCCAACCCAATATGTGCTATACTTACATTAAGGAGAATGGCCAATCATTGGACGACAAAGGAATTCCATTGGACGACGGATTGACTTTAACCGCCACCTAATCATGCATAATTTACGGCATTTGAAATTAAACCGGTTTATATTTTTAAGAAATACTGGGTTAAATTTAACAGTCATCTAATGAACTCTTACAAAATTGGATCTTTAGTCAGATTCAGGTCGAGTACCCGGAACATGTGTCAAAATAAAAATATGGGCTGCATCCACATTAACACCTAGCGTCAGCGATGGAAATAGTTCCCAAGAGGTGTGTTTTATTTTCCCAGTTGTAATGTGTAACAACTCCTTTTGAATCATCATTACCGTTCATTTTCACACACGCACACACACAAAATATGTATAAACCATAATTTTTAACCCAAATTCACAAACAAATTATCCAACTCGGCTCACCATCACTTTCATCAAAAAAATTTACAGAGACAAAACTAATTATGAAGACACCATTCCAAAAGCTCCCGGATGAGATTGATGTTTCTATCCTCGGCCGAGTTGCGGCCAATTTATTGCTCAACCTAGGGAGGGTGAAACTATGGTATGTTTTTATTTGTGTTAATCCCAACATTTGTTTCCCCTGCATGTGCGAAATAAAGGTTGATGTTTGTGTTGCGCTTTCTACATGGCCTCCAAACAACAATTTCAAGAACTTCACCAAGGAATGCGGTGAGGCCAAAAATCCAGAAGCATTGTACAGGAAGGGAGTTGTGGGTTTTCATGTGTTATATTTAGTGCATGAATACTTTTTAGTAACTTATTCTTGTATTTTTATCTTTTGGAGGATTTTCTTAGGGAGGAAAGTCCAATCAATGGTTCTCAAATGCTAGAAAAAGCTCGTAGTTTAGGTCATTTAGGAGTTTATTACGCATTGAAGGTATTTGAAATATTCTTAGAAGGTGAATATATGTGGCCAGGATGGGTTAGTTTGATGCAACTAAAGAATTCATGAATTGATCCCTGAAGATCACTAATTGTCAACATCAGTTACTCAAAATGTAAGGGGGATTCAGTGTTGGAATAAAATGCTCGTCAATCGTCGTTGTCCAACCTTTTGTACTGCTGCAAATCACTAGATCAGAAGAGTCGTTTGGGATGACGAATTTGAGCACACTTATTGTCCTATATGTCAATGCAAAATAGAAATCTCTCCATTTTGTGATTATGTCAATCTTCCCATGTAGCAATCTGTTTGTAATGTTGTAATAGTGTAGGTGTGTTGGAAACAATTATATAAATGTCAGTTTGTAAAAAATATATAATTTAATTTCTACATCATTAAAATCAAATGTTTAAAATAAAAATTGAACAAGTACGATACAAATTCAACCATAATAATTTTATAATTACATTCAACATCATTGATGAATAATTATTTAGAAATTCATTTTCAAAGCTTTCACCTTCAATGAAGACGATAGAATGAGTAACAACTGCTTTGCTATGACATTTTCCAAAACTTAGGTTTTAAGTTTAGGGAATAAATTTTTAAATTTATAAACTGGCCTCAAGTTTATATCTATTTATAAGATTTATTTTAAAGTTTTAAAATTATATTATTTAATATTACAATTCGGTATTCGAATCGGGTTTCAGATTGACTTTCAATATCCAAAACCAAACTAAAACCCAAATTCAAAATTTGATTTACTCAATTCAGTTATTCAAAAACTACATTTTGAATTTGGTTCTAGTTATTCAAATTTAAAATTTATCAATTTTTGTTTCGTTTTTGATTTTTTTACACCCTTATTCTTGAGCTATACCCAGTGTTCTAAACGGCCCCGCCTAGGCCCGATTAATCCCCGCCTAGACGCTAGGCGGTGCCTGTCCGCCTAGACCCGCCTAATCCCGCCTAGGCCTACCCGAACCTAATTTGAAATTTGGTTTTCGATTTTAATTCGGTTTGAACCAAATAAACCGAATGCGGGTCAAAACTTAACTTAAAATTTTAACTTAAAAGAAACCTTTTGAAACCCATTTGTTCAATGTCATATCCGTAAATGGGCTTGAAATTGTATTATTTTATTATTTATATATTAAATTTCTTATTTTTAAATTATTGTATTAATTAATTATATATAAATAATAAAATAATACAAATCCGCCTAGACAGATTAATCCCGATTAATCGGCTAGGCGCTAGGCGGTGCCCTTCCGCCCAGCGAGTGCCTAGAGATTTTTAGAACCATGATGAGGTGGTTGTACAAAGTATGCTGACAGAATCACAATATTGAAGGTCTTCTGCGATCACATAGGTATTGTTTTTCAATATAACTTCCTAGACGCCATGAAAGAAGTTGGACATTTCCCTACATATATAGGCTCGGGCGTTGGGAAGAATGGCGTTGGGATCAGTTCAGAAGATGCATAGATGTTGGATAAAGAGCCGTTTGCTGGATTTATTCATGAATTCCAATCCTCATTGTCCTAATACTATGGTTTTTTCATAAATTATTTTGTTTGTGGTGGTTTGGAACAATTCTATGTTATTGTGAAGACAAAATATAATTATTATACACTACTTCGAGGATTATCATGCTTTTAAATTAAATTTATGGTGGTAAAGAAATATGATTTTCGGTTAATATTTCCAAACCTTTTTTCACAATTTAGTGTAGGACATGTACTACTGCATTGAAATTTATAAAATAAAAAAATTCTATTATTTAGAATTCATTTTTTAGGATATTAAAACAAGAATCAAGTGTTTCAAATTAAAGCTTAAGGTGAAACTTAGTTTTGGGCAACATTGCAATTTCTAAAAATATTGCACTTGTTTTCTATGATAATTTTTTAGGATGTTCCATTTACCCAATCATGTCATAATCGCGTAACTATGATCATACAATACTCAATTGCACTATTAAATTACCAATTTCGAGTTTCGCCAATTCTAAGATTGTTGGAGTTACATAAGTTCAAAAGACAAAAACTTCACTAGGAGGTCCAAATTCAATTCTGGATGAAATCCTACATTATGGGATCCTAATGTTAATTACTAGAATGAATCAAAAACATTTTTCATATTTGGTGGAAATAACTCACAAAGAAAACTTCTCATTTGGACTTCCTAACTTCTAAGTGATTTAGAGAAAGATACTTTAGGACATATACTAGCTCTTTACCAAATTCTATTAAAAAATTACATTCTATTTTAAAATATATATTAACCCAATAATACACAATATGGGGTTACTTGGCTACAAAAAAGAAGGTGTAATTTAGTTTTGGGCAATAGTGTTATTTTAACAAAGTTATGATCGGAGGGTTTTCGGGTATCCATTGGACACAATTTCGAAACACGAGTTCTATTGAATGTTGAATTGAATATTTTTGAGTCCAATTGCATATAAAAAACAATGGAAAAAACTTTCCCCCTAGAGAGGGACTTAAATTAAATATTGCAAAATAGTAGAAATGAAAATCAACTCCGGTTGGGTGTATTGAAGTACCGGTGCAAAGGTTTTCAGGTTTGGAAAATCCAAAATTTTTGGTCTCTTCATGGGCGGGAAATTTAAAAATTCATCAATTTCGTTTTGGCACCGGTGCTGATACAAAAATTTATTTCCCGCCCAATACTGATTGGGCTGAAAAGTTTTTAGCCCAAGTTTAATTATATAGGCAACGTTTTTCAACAATAGGCAATGGTATGTTAAACCGATGCTGGGATTATAATCCTTGTCGGGATTAAGTAGCTCCACACAGCTGCTTTAGTGTTTTCATGGCATCGGTTTCCCTAAACCACAACCGGTTTATCTACCCGTGGTTCGTACTTAGAATTTTTTTTCTTAAGTTTGCTCTCGGGTTGCAAAAAAAAAAACTAAAGCAGCCTCAAGCAGCTGCTTTATACACATTCAGCATCGGTACACAAACCGGTGCTTTGTACTTAGATTTTTTTTCCTAAGTTTGCTTAAGCAGCTGCTATATGCACTACCAGAACCAATTTTTTTGGTAAAACAGAACCAGTACATATACCGGTGCTCCATACTTAGGAAAATTTTCTTATTTTGCTCTATGGATTTTAATTTTTTCTTAGAAAAGTAGCTTCACGCAGGGGTTTTTGAGATAATTGGCACTGGTACAGATTGCTTCGGCACCGGTATTTCATGTTACATACGGTGCTGATTCTGTTTATATAAAATGCGACCGATCCTTTTCCTTGCATAACGATCGCATTTTCTTCTTCTTCTCCACTCCTCCGAACGGGTTTTCCACGTTCTCCGCCATTAAAGCTCCATGTTCTTAACCATTTAACTTCCATTCAACATCCTTTATCCCACCTCCTCACTCCACTTTTTATAAGAACCCTAACAAACCCTTGATTTGGTATCTTCCAACCGGATTTTTTCAATCGACAGTGGCGAACTCAACTTCCGTCATATTTTGGCCAGAAACTTGAAAGGTACTTCTACAATCCTTCATTCAAACTCTTGTAAAAATCCTAGTCATGAATTTTGTAAGAATTTCTAGGTGTTTGATGAAATGTGCGAATGAATCTTTTTGGACATTAAGTTTCTTATGGTTGTTGATTATGTGATGTTGGAGTGTCCGGTTTTATTGTGTGATGTTAGAGTGTCATGTTCATTTTGTGATATTGAAGTGTGATTGAAATTTTTTGAATATGAGAAGTTCATTGTGTTATGTTGGTGTGTGATGTTCATCGTGTGTTGTAGGATTTTGTTGTTCATGGAGTGATATTGGACTATTGGAGTATGTTCCAGCTATGATGTTGTGATATTGGAGTTGTGATGTTAGAGTTGTGATGTTGGAGTTTTTATCTTTTGATGTTTTTGAATTTCCATATGTAGATGCCTCCCAAAACCAAAAAGGTTGTAAGAAAGAGGAAGATGGTTGGCCCTTTGCCAAAACAAAAGAAGACGGAGAAAAAGGAAGTTACTTTTGAAGCTATAGAAGAGGAGGTTCCACCGGTGTTACCCCTCATAATTGAATTTGAGGAAGATTAAATGGGTGCTAGTGGTGCTCTTGAGGAAGAAGCTCCCGAAGAGCATGTGGGTGATAGCAAGGACAACCCCATGCACGATCTGGGTAACGATGACATCTTCAAAGCAGGCGGGTGGAATGGAAAGCAGTTTGACAAGCTTGAGATTGGAACTTGTTGTAGGGAACATGGGACGGCTACTTTCCAGTCGGTTATAATAGCTAAGGAAAAGGAGCTTGTCTTCGTCGCTTTCGATGAAGTAGAAGTTCAGCTAATTTGTGTCAAAACCTGGAGTGCATGGACCACGTATTGCAACTATGCATTTTAGAGGTGGGTCCAATTTTGTACAGAAATACACATGCTGGATGTCCCGAAGGATGTAAAGGAAGAAGCGTTGAGAGACGTAAAGGTACAAAGTTACTTCATAATACTTAATTTATCAATGACTAATATTTAATTACTGTTAAACTATATATCGATGCTCCTAACCATCCTAATTTTTTCACTACCATCGCAGTCAAGTTTCAAATTTGAAACTAAATTGACTGAAGCGCGGTGGAGCAAGTTGAAGAAGACTTGGACCAGCAAGGGAGGCGATGCACATCGCAACTGGAAATCCAAGGTGGTGAACAAGTACATATGGTTAATTCTTGATGCCAATGTTCCGAAATACAAGTTGTGGGAAAGAGGATATGATAGTAAGTAAATTTCTTAAATGACATCATAAACAATATTTAAATATGGCGCAACTAGTTCATTGTTTTGTTTTGGTAATATTTTGGAAAAAAGAGAGAAGAATAGCGAGCATTCAAAGGAGAAGAAGTACACACACCACATCAGACCGAAGGGGAACCAGGCTACAAAGGAAAAGCTGATAGAGCAACTGAAAGAGAAGGACGAGGGACCAGGGATACACGGAAGAAGAGATTGATGCAAAGATAAGTTCAAGGAATTTCAAGCCTGACATATCCCTGGTCTACTTGGAGTCAAACAAGAAAAAGACAAGGAATATGCTACTAAAGAAGTTAGGGCGATAGCAGACACTACCGTAAGTATCCAAAATATTTAAATGTTCATATTTAAGTAGATTGACGTTCATCACTACTAACACAACAATATGACCTACAATTGAGGATGAACGAAAAAGGAGAAGGGAACCCTAGAGTTACGTCCGGACGAGGACATCTTGATTAGACCCACTGGGAAGAGGGATCACCCGAGTCGATACAGAGGTACCGAAACTTGACTGCCAGCATGGGTTGCTATCCCAGGCATAGCAAGAAGCAAGTACGCCAGTAGCTCCTTGTCCCAGAAGAAGGAGGCCAAGAAATCTTTCGCTCAATAGCCTGTCTTAAAGGTAATAGTCTTCTACCTCGAGCAGTTTTTCAAGGGGATAACTTCAGTCGAGAGATTAAATATACCCGAAGGCCTAGAGGGCCTGGAGAGCTTCATTGAGTATGCTATTTTTGGAGGTGTTTCCACTGGTCTCAGTAGTTCGGGCCAAGATCCCCCTAGCGACGGAGAAAAGGATGAAGAGGTAAATAGGCGTTACAGATCAATTGTTGGCACTGTTTGGATATTTCTTCATTTTTATACAATAATTAACTTTTTTAGATTAACTCATTATCACATTTCATAACAAGATGCTGAGTTGGTGACCTTGTACGTCAAGGGACTTCGGGGATAAAAGCTAAGGGTTGCAAAAGCATGGCTCCAAAAACCGATGCGTGCCAAGAAGTCAAAAGGTCCCCTAGCTTTCATCCATGTGTGCGAGCCAATATACCATCCAAGAGATGTATTTCCATATACCAACTATAATTTCAATGACGTGGGAGACGCTCTGGGAAGTGTGGTGGATTGGCCGATGACGTTGGTCTCATTTGGAGATGATACGCAGGCCGAGGACATTAAAGGCAACAAACCCAAACCCGATGATTTGTATTTCAACAAATGCAGTGACAATGAGATAATAAAATAAACCAAATGCTACAACTTTTACATGTCCAATTTGTTTTATTAGTAATCATTAAAATTAAATTATTTTCTTTGCAGCTAGAAATATCTTGACATTCTGGATCAACCAGCTCCTACCGTCCCTCGAAGGGAGAATTTATGAATGCAAGGCCTCTGAAATTGGTACTTCTCAATAACATCCGTAATTTATAGTATATTTCATTATTTATCAAATTCCGTAATTTCGTTGCCGTTACATATTTTCATATTGTCAAAAAGTGCCAGTCACTGTATAATCCAACATAGTGAAGTACATCAAATACTGCAATGAGCTTGTGAAGACAATACATGAATTCGGTAAGGTGGTTTGGTTTCCAGAGTATCGGCCATCGACTTTCAAAAAAAAAACACAGTGCTGTATTGTTTCTTGATTGCTTGGTGGAGTTCGGGAACAAGCTGGGCAATTTCACAAGAATGGATTGGCTATCAAACCTGATGATGGATGTTTGGATGGGGCAAGGTTTACTTTTTCACATTAATTCTTTTTATTTATACACTAATTTTTACAATATATTAAATAATGCTAATTTTCAAGGTACCTTTGGGACCATGTCTTCGAAAGCAACAATGGTTGCATCCAGTTTGTTTTGTGTTGTACGAGAGATTATGCCTCGGAAATCAAGGATACAGCATTCGAGGGTTGTGCTAAATCCATTTTGGAAACCATTCTCAATACTGATGCCATGATTTATGTGGTTCCATACATTAAAATGTAAGTGGCACTTTACAATTTTAGTCAAATGCAGAAAATTGTACACCCCTAACTAATTCTTTCATGTGATACTTTCTTTTCATCGCAACGATCATTGGTACTTAATTCTCATCCGTCCTAGTACGGAGGAATTTTTTACCCTTGACTCACTGACTGGAGGAATCAAACCAAAAAACATTAGTGAAAATAAAATCATTGCTAGGTACATTCATTCCTTTCTTTGTACTTATTTTAACATCTAAAATGTGATTTTCCTAATCATTAAAAGTTAATGATGATCACCAGGATCACATGAAAATATAAAAGGCAAAAGATGAAGGTGGAACCGCATCAGGATTACACATGGAAAATCACAAACATATATGTAATTCATTCACTCCAATCGTCAAATCATTTCCACCAATATTTCATACAATTACGCTTCACCCAATTTTTTCATCTGCAGTACCGAACTCAATTGAGTGGTTGGGAATGTGGATACTACATACTCATGTACATTTAAGAGTTTGCGCTAAAGACTACCTCTATAGATGTCCTGAAGGTTGGTTGACATATTGCAAATTAAACATTTTAAATTCTTACTTAGTAAATACTTCCACGTAATTAATCATCAGGTTGTTTTGAACGCAACATCTGTTTCCCTCAAAGCTAGGTGCATATAATGATAAGGAGATAGCAGCTGTAGCCGATAGATGGTGTCAGGTTTGGGTGGACGAGTATTCCACAATTTACAAGACTTCCATGGACCTCGAAGAGTATAAGGCAGTGTAGAAAATGGATGTGAAAGATATTTACAGTTTTTCTTTAATATTCTTTGTGGAAGCATGTTTTTTCCAGACATTTTTAGTTCATACATTATTCATTTGATCTTTATTAGTATTAATCTAGTTAGTAGATTATAACTTGTTGGTTGGCTGTTAATAGTTTCTTCTGTCATATTTCCCTGGATTTCGATTCAGATGGGCAGCGATAAATTCTAATAGGCCATTGCAAAAGAAAATAAAAACCAGCTCCGGTTTTCCACAACACATACCGGTGCCGTAAAATTTAAATTACCCTGACAAGAAGCAACGACTTATAAATAGGTGCTAGAAAAAAATTATACCACTAATCCTTAGCACTGCATCTAAACTGGAACAATGCTAATAAAATGAACACCATGTTCCATATTAATGTTGCACCGATAAGAGAGAACCAGTGCTGATATTCATCGTTTAGTAGAGGCTGCACTGTACTGGTGGTGAGTCTGTAGGATAAGCACCACTTTGTTATTATTAGCACATGTTTTATAAACCAGTTTCGTAAATCACTAGTTAGCACATGTACATAATTATTGGCGGCAATTTCCAGAATCGGTGCCATTCATGATATTTTAGCACTGCTTCAGTAATATCGGCACCGATATTTAAAACCTGTGTTGTTTATCTTTTCTCAGCACCAGTTTTTTTACCGGTTCCTTTGTAACTACGTTTCAACACCACTATACAAAGGCACTAGTAGTGTGGGGGCCAAAATAACGGTGCTTTTGTACCCAAATTCCAGTGCCAAAGAGGAGGGGGGTTCCCGTAGTGGTGAAGCAAAACTCACCACGACATCCTCTGCTAGGTCACGAACTTTGCGATGTGAGTATTACACGCATGACATAGTCACAAGACCAAAGGCCATATAAGTAAAAATGAAGAACGCCTAACGAAGTAAGTGACTTTTAACACACACACACCCCTCATCGCCAAAGAATACAAAAATGATAATAATATTAACATAAACATCAGAACTTTCTCCCCAAGGACCACTTACATTGTGCAAGTACTCGAAGAGGCTAGACTCGCCATACAATTTCTTGGAGCTATCATCACCTGAAGAATCCTCGCATCAGTGGCGCTAACTACGGGGATCCAATTTTTACTGTTGGGTTTTGATAATCTCCGGAAAATACCTGAGCCTATGCCGGAGTCACAACCCGATCACTAAGCACACAAATAATGAGTCTAATGCCCAATGAGGTCAGAAAGCAAGAAACGAGCTCAATAGGCTAAGAATATTTCATAAATGACACAACAACAACTAGAGCAGCACAACCGTACGCTTATAAGTTTGGGCTGGCTAAGTAAACTATTCATCGACGATTGTATAAGTTTAATATCTTAATGTATTCTTAATAACAAATTATAGAAAACAATATTTCAAAAATATGTGATACTGTAAATATAGAATGATCTCACACGATAATTTTCACATTTATATATTTATGAATTTTTTACAATCTAAATACTATCTACTTTATTGATGAATAGTAAAGTAGGATACTTATAGACGGCCAGATGGAGTACTTACGTAATGTATTTATACCTTTTAATATGTTTTTAAAAATAAGAATTAACGTGGGAATGTTAACAGCGATGATGTCCAACCGATAATGGTGGTGGTGCCCATTTCTTAAGAGGTCAATGGTTTAGGGTGGCAGTGGTGGACAACACGCTCACACAAGACCGTGCATAGTTATTCTAGCGCGTAAATTTTTGAATGGGGGTGCTCGAGATAATTGAGCCTATGCAAGACTGTGCATCATCGCTCAAGCATGTACGATCGCTGGCACTCGAGTGAACGAGTGCGCGGGTGTAGGCACTCAAGAGAATTGGGTGCTAGTATGAGCTCTCGATTAGTATCGTTCGAACGCATTGAGCTCGACACCTTTATTGTTGGTGCTTGCAAGGTATATCATGGTTAGGGTATTCACGACGAGGAGGTTCAAAACATGGGGATAATCTTGATGGGGTAGGGGTGGTTCTTCATCATGGGGGACTTTCTCAATGGGGTAGGGGTGGTTCTCTGGTGGCTATGATCTAGGTGGGATCAGGGTGAGCTGTTTACAGGATAGAGGTGGTCTGATTGTAGGGAGGTTCTGAATGGGGGGAGGGGGTAGTGGTTTCTGGAGTGGGTTATTTTTTAGAAGGTTTGGGAAAGGTTTTCTAGCAGGAAGTTGTGATGAGAAAGTAGGGGGTGGGATATGGGATGAGCTGTTTACAGGATGGAGGTGGTCTGACAGTAGAAAGGTTGTAAACGCGGGGGGGAGGGGGGGGTGGTTTCTGGCGTGGGTAATGTTTTAGAAGGGTTGGGGGAGGTTATCCGGCAAGAGGTTGAGATGGGAAGGAGGAAGGAGGGAGGGGGAGGGGTCATTGGTGTGGATTGTTTTTCCAACAGGTTAGGGAGGTTTTCCAGCAAGAGGCTATGGCGGGGAAGTAAGGGTGACCAGCAACCCGCGGGTTATTTATTTTTTTTAACCCGGTGAGAATGAGTAAAATGGGTAATGGTGGGTCAAATGAGTAATTGAAAAATATGGGTTGGGATGGTTGGGTTTGTGAATTGACCGTGAGTTTACCCATTTGGGTTGAAATCCATGGGTGTACTCATATATGTTGATATATAAACTCATATGGGTCAATATATGGGTTGAAACCCACTGGTTTTACCCATATGAGTTGGTATATAACCCCATATGGGTTAACAATGGATTGAAACCTATAGGTCTACCCATTTTTTACCCGTGAGTTGAATGATGTTTGACAAACGGGTTGGGTGGGTTTCAACCCGACCAGTTATGACCCGATCCATTTTTTATCTAGTCATAAGATGGGTCAAAATGGATCATACCCATATTTTTAATTACTCATTTTGCCCAATCCATGCTCGACTAACTCGCCCATTTTCCACCCCTACGGGGAGGGTGACATGGGGGTGGGAAGGGAAAGATGAAAGTTTGGATTTTTTGTAATTTTTTAAAACTTAAAATTTAGTAGTATGCGTGTGTGTGTGTTAGGGCGTAATCTAGTAGAATATATAACGTGATTTAATAACTCTCCTTTCTTTTATAGCTTTGATCGTACCGGTCATTATGGCCTTACTACACGCAACAAATAATTTTAGCCATTTTTGGATAATAAAAATTGTTTAGGATGAAAATTAATATGTTTCAATCTTCAAATGTGTAAATATATAATATTTTACATTGCTTTCTACCACTATATTTATTTGTTTTTCAGATATTTTTAATACACAGTAAATAAATAAGTTTGTTATAACACATTTCACTCAGTAGCTTTGCTTGAATTTAATGACACATACTTGAGAACTAAAAAATTTCATTTGAAAAAGATTCAATGTATTTGATACATTTTTAAATCTACCCAGTAGATAAATTTCTTGACCATATATATATATATATATATACAGTAGATAAATTTCTTGACCATATATATCGACCCACACTTTTTATTTTTGAAATATTTATTTGATTTTATATATTTATTCTACTTTTTTCTTTCTAAACTTAATTTCATTCACTTATTCCATTCACCATAAATTTAAAATAAAAAATAAAGGTACAAATATTAATGAAATATTCATGCAGGCTGTCAAATTACTATACTAAATGGGAGTTTCTATGGTTTGCGTATATACGCATTTAGCCGGTTCAAGCATATATTGGATTTACTGAGAGCTCCTTTACTTGATTAACAACATTGATACATTTTCCAATATCTAGTGGCTAACTTTTTTTCTTTCCAAAACGAGGAAATAAGATAATTTGTTAGTTTACTATAACTATATCTATATTTGAACTACTTCTAGCAAATTATAAATTTTGTTAAGATTCTCAAATGGATAATACATTAATCTAAGTAAAATAAATTCATGAACGGGAACAATTTTTTTATGATTAGAAATTGTAGGATGCTTGATTAGGCTATTGTTAGAATAAGTCAAAATGATGTTTATATTTGATTTGATTATGAATTAGTTTCATGACTAGATTAGAGTTCTACTAGATCTAGTCTACATTTTGTACTCTATTTATTCCATTCAGTAATATCAGAATCATCACGAAAAATCATTTTTTCAAGGTATCAGAGCAAGTTCTGATCCTAAATATTAAATCCTAAAATTTATTTTCGCTGCCTCCCTCCCTCCCCTTTCCGACCACCATCACCGGTTTCCGGTCAATTTCAGGCCAGATTCCGGTCAGTCACCATCTTCTCTAGCGAACTTTTCTGGCATTTCTTCTCCAGCTCTATTTCTCGGCGTCATCCTCAGTTCTCCTAGCATCGCTCTCTCAGCTGCTCTCTCGGCATTCTCCCCGACGTTCTCTTAGCATTCTCCTCGGCTTTCTTCTCCGGCATTCTCCCTGGCTTCCTTATCCGGCATTCTCCCCGGCTTCCTTCCCCGGCGTTCACCCGGCATCGTTCTCTCGGTTGCTCTCTCGTCGTTCTCCCGGCGTGGTTCTTCCTTCTCCGGCTGCTCTCTTGGCATTCTCCCGACATGGTTCTCCCTTCTCCGGCTGCTCTCTCTGCTTTCTCCAGATTCACGCGTCTCTCTTCGCCAGTCTAGGACACTCTCCAGCAGCAACGCCTGACATCACCCGCGCGTTTCAACATTCGCGCGTGGTTACATGTGTCGTCTTCAGCCTTTTTCCTCGCGTGCAGTTCACTCGCCATCAGTTTTCCTGGCAGCTTTCTCTTCTCCAGTTGATATTTTATTTGCTTTGGTGATATGGCTTCTTCTGGTTCTCGACGGTGTGATATTTCGAAATATACAAACCTTTCTCATCAGTGACAACTCGAGGCTCCACGTGGATTTTAGATTCTGGCGCTACAAAACACATGGCATCGTCTCCAACTGCTGTTGATCGTGTGACACCATATGGTGGTTTTGCTCACGCCTTTGTTGGTAATGGTGCTAAACTTCATATTACACATGTTGGTGATTCTTGGATTTCTAAGTCTTTGCCTATTTATGATATGCTTATTGTGCTCGATATCACTAAAAAAATTCTTTCCATTAACAAATTGACTCGTGATTTAAATGTTGTTGTCTGCTTTGATGCCCATTCATTTGTTATTCAGCATAAAATCACTAGAGAAACCTTGGGTCGTGATCATATTCAGAATAGTCTTTATGTTTTAGACTATGGTGCATCTGCTTTATTGTCTATTGTGGAATCTAATAAGTTGCGTGCGTCTTTTGAAATATGGAATGCTCGACTTGGTCATATTCTGCATTCCGTAATTTCTGGTTTGCGTGCTTCTGGATCCTTGGATGTCCTTTCGGTTTGTCTAAACCAACCCTTTGTGAAGCCTGTGAAAAAGCTAAAGGGAAACATTTATCTTTCATACAAATGATAAACGTGTTGTCAGGGTACTTGATCTGGTTCATTGTGATTTATGAGGACCTTCTCCTGTTTTATCTGTTGATGGTTTCGCCTACTATGCCATTTTCATTGATGATTATTCCCGGCTCTCGTGGTTATATCCAATGCGCCACAAGTCTGATTTCTGGGATGTTTATCGCCAGTTTGAGGCTTTTGTGGAGAACCAATTCTCGTCCAATATTACGGTGTTTCAGAGTGATGGAGGGATTAAGTTCGTTAATAGTCGCTTACGCTCTCACTTTCAGACAAAGGACATTCATGATCAAATTTCTTGCCCCTATACTCCGGAGCAGAATGGTCGGGCTGAGTGCAAGCAGCGCCACATTACTGAGATGGGTTTCTCTATGTTGTATCACTCGCATGTCCCTCTCTCCCACTGGCCTGAGGCTTTTACTGCAACCGCTTATACCATCAATCAGTTGCCTACTCCTGTTCTTGGCGGACAATCGACATATGAGATTCTTAATGGTCAGGTACCTATATATACCAATTTCCATGCCTTTGGTTGTCGGGTCTTTCCGTTTGTTCTCCCATTTACCGACCACAAGCTGTCTCCTCGCATTATTCCGTGTGTTTTTATTGGCTACAACTCGCAGTATCAATGTTTTTGGTGTCTTGATCGCACTACTAGTAGAATCTATGTCACTTGACATGCTTGTTTTGATGAGACATGCTTTCCATTCACCCCATCCATTCCTTCGGCGAATGGTTCTCCACCTTCAGTGTTAGATGTTTCTGTCCTTTTCCTCCCATTTCTCTTGTACTGACTACATCCCCTTGCTCTATTTGTGCCACAAATCCGTCACTGGCACCACGACAAACACCTTCTTCATCTTCGCCAGTCAGTCCACCTGCTCAGTCTCCACCCAGCTCAGCTGCTTCTTCACTAGCCTCCTCGGTCGGTTCGACTCCTCCAGCCTCTCCTTCGGTCTTTCCTACTCAGACTCGCACTCATCGCATGGTTACTCGATCAGCGACTGGATTTATTCAGCGCGTGAATTATTCAGACATTGTTGCTCATGTTCTTACTGCTACTCTACTTGTTCAGTCTGAGTTGATGGATTATCGCACTGCTCTTCAGGATCCGGCTTGGGTTACTGTCATGGATGACGAGATGACGACTCTTCGTGGTCAGCACACTTGGGACTTGGTGCCTCGCCCTTCAGAAGCTAACATTATTGGTTCCAAATGGGTTTATAGGCTGAAGTATCGACCGGATGACACTGTTGATCAGTCACAAAGCTAGACTTGTGGCACAAGGTTTCTCCCAGATTCCAGGTTTTGATTTTGATCACACTTTCACTCCCGTGGTCAAGGCCACCACTGTTCGGACGGTTCTCACTATTGGCACCATCCACGCCTGGCCACTTCATCAGCTGGATGTTAAGAACATTTTTCTTAATGGAGTTCTCGATGCTCCGGTCTATATGAAGCAACCCGTTGGATATCACGACCCTGTTCATCCAGATTATGTTTATCTCTTGCAAAAGGCCATTTATGGTCTTAAGCAAGCCCCCCGGGCATGGTTCCAGTGTTTCAGCACTTATTTGATTCGGTTTGGTTTTCAGTGCAGCTTAGCTAACACTTCATTATTTGTTCTTTCGAGAGGGCCATCATTGTTGTATCTCCTTGTGTATGTGGACGACATCATTCTTACAGGAAACGACTCGACTCTTCTTCGACAGTTCACTGATCGGACAAATCAAGAGTTTGCGATCAAGGATCTCGTTGTTCTTCATTTCTTGGGATATATACCATTATAACCCTACCTAGTTGACATAAGTGCCAATATAACCATCAGATAATTTTAAGTGCAAAATAACCCTACCTAGTTGATGTAAGTGCCAATATAACCCCAGACCTCATTTTCGCCGGACCGCCGCATGTTGCCGATGTTTTGCCGAATTTCAGCCTAACTGCCGCCGGTCCGGTGGTGGTCCGGCGGAAATGAGGTCTAAGGGTTATATTGGCACTTACATCAACTAGGTAGGGTTATTTTTGCATATAAAATTATCTGAGGGTTATATTGGCACTTACATCAACTAGGTAGGGTTATTTTTGCACATAAAATTATCTGAGGGTTATATTGGCACTTATGTCAAGTGTGTGGGGTTATAAAAGCACTTTTCTCTCATTACTTTCTTGGTCTTGATGTTTCACCTACTCCATCAGGTTTATTTCTTGGGGAAGCGAAGTATGCTCGGGACATCCTGACTCGAGCTGGTATGTCTGAGCAGCACCAGTTTCCACGCCCTTTGTTCCTGGATCTCAGTTGCAAAATTCGACCAATCCCCCATTCAGGAATCCGACCCTGTATCGTTCTCTTGTTGGAGCTCTTCAGTATCTCACCATCACTCGCCCAGACTTGGCCTTTTTGGTCAACATGGTCAGTTAGTTTCTTCAGGACCCCAGAGATGATCATTTTGCTGCAGTTACACGGATTTTGAGGTATGTTTGTGGTACCCTTCATTTTGGCCTTACCTTTCATACTGCTAGTTCTCCTGAGGTATTGGAGTATTCTGATGCTGACTGGGCCCGCTATCTGGAGACTCGTCAATCTAGTTATGAATATGTTTTTTTCTTGGTGGCAATTTGGTTTCCTGGAAAGCCAAGAAGCAGACCACTGTTTCTCGTTCCACTACAGAGTCTGAGTATAGGGCGCTAGCCAACACTGCTTCAGAGGTTGTTTGGCTCAATCATTTGCTCCGAGATCTTCGAGTTCCTTTATCTGGTCCTTCGCTGCTGTTATGTGACTATAATAGCGCCATCTTCTTAACTCAGAATCCAGTTGCTCACAAGCGGGCAAAACACATTGACTATCACTTTGTACGAGAGTTGGTTGCTTCTAGCAAGCTGCGTGTTGCTCATGTTCCTACTGCTCTTCAGATTGCGGACATCTTCACCAAAGGGCTTTCTTGTCCGCTGTTTGAGTTTTTCGTTCCAAGCTTTGCGTCGGCGAGCATCTGACGCTTCACTTCAGGGGGTGTTAGAATAAGTCAAAATGATGTTTAGATTTAATTTGATTAAGAATTTGTTTCATGACTAGCTTAGAGTTCTACTAGATCTAGTCTACCTTTTGTACTCTATTTATTCCATTCAGTAATATCATAATCATCACTGGAAATCATTTTTTCAGCTATGACAAAATTATTTATAAAAGGTTTCATGTATTTTTTCTAGAATCGTCTTCAGAAGTAGGATTAAGCTACGACGTTACCACTTAGAAGGTGGTTTAGTTCATTTTTCATATAATCATCTTCGTAGATGGTCCTGACATCGGAACCTTTTGTCAGCAGTTTCATCAAAGTCGGCTCAATCGGACAATGATGGCGGTTGGATCGTCGCCCACTTACAAGCTAATTTATTCTTTGCAGGCCCATGTACACCCAAAGATCACATTGTTAAAACCTAACTCCTATTTCCCTGTACTTCTTGTTTTCTTTTTCGTTCTCTTCCTCGCTCACCGTTCCTACACCTTTTCTTCTTTCTTCATCTTCTCTTGGTGGATAAGGAGATGAGGAAGTCTGCTCCAACCGCGTTGGAGATTGATGAAGACTGTACCACTGCCGACTGTGGGTGTTGTTGGTGGTTGGGGGAGTTTCAATTTTGTGGTTATGGATTGTCGATGGTGGTGCAATTGTTTGAAGTTTGTGTTGGTTTGATTATAATTACATTTAATTGATAAGTTTTTTGAAATTTAATTGATTGACTGAAGTTTGTATCGGTGAGATCGATTAAGTTGGTGGTCATGGATTGTCGTTAGTGGTGATTGGCTGTTATTTTTTGGGCTCCTGACAGGAATCAGAAGCTTAGATTTTGTTTTAAAAAAGAAATCAATGTCAAACTTATTAGAAGTGACACCGAAATTTTTCACGATGTGGTTTTTAAGGTGCATCCATAAACGGCGGCTAAAAATTTGCCGATGAAGGAGGGTTCATGAAGCATTGAATGCAACTTACTTTACTAATGAGATTTATTAATATAGACTTTAGCAATTTTTCTCCTTATTTGAGATTCTTGACTATTTCATTTCCCAATGTTTGTAATGAATACTGGTTAAATATATTTCTATTTTCTAGTGGGACCTTTCACTTTTCTTCCTCATGTGAGGGTTAGAATTTTTTCTTGTTTATATACTTCCATCTATGTGGGGAGGAAAAAGAACGTCTATACTCAACTACACAGTTTTTGTACACGAAATGAATCTATTTTTTCTGTTAACATTCAATTTTTTTTACGTTATCAAATGTTACGCAGTAGCCTTGAAAATAATATTTTCTCATTGGATATTTCTTTGCCCGTGTTGTCTAATTGATGGTATACCCCTAATACATACATGGTTCCAATAGATGAAATGTATTACATAATCCAGGGATTGGTGACTTACCTCGGAACTTTCATACACGATGATTTCAAAATGAGTATTATCGAATCAGGTGAAATCACTGAGAGCAAGTCTAACAGATTCCCTAAAATTTTCTCTAGGGGAATGAAAGCCAACATTCCATATATTTTTTTTACTCAACTCCAACAGCTTCCCTATTTTGCATGATCTGGCATTTAATACATATAGTTTCCTTTTAATTTAAATCTAAGAGTTGACTTTTAATCACACCAAAATATATTTAAAAATTAACACTATTTAGTTTTTTAAAATCAATCTAACAAA
>JAULKK010047442.1:0-18849 GCA_032355705.1 Rubia peregrina
TATTTATTTATTTATTTTCAAAATTTTAAATTTTTTTTGTAGCTGAATATGCCCTAAAGTTGGGCTTCATACTAAAAAAAGTTCATGAAAAACAAAAAATTACACCACCAAAAGTTTCATCCCAAAACATTCCCCAACAACAACAAAGTGATAGAGCCCTAAAGATCACACTACCAAAAACTCTACAAAATCCCCAAAACCCACAAATAACACTCGAAAATACAAAACAATATGACACCACACATGAACTTGGCATTGTCCACAATGCAACAAAATTGCTCATGTGACCCCGAAGGGTCCCTCCTCAAGTTCCATGTCTCACGCATCCTTCTTCTCTCCTCTTGTCGCATGTCTTACCTCTCGATAGGAATGATATCCTGAAAACCATTAAGTTTTGAGATATGGAATCTCTCGATCAAGTTTAGCTTCTTCTTTAACATCCGCTCTCTCATCTGTAATCGTGAACTCCTCCTTAACTTCCCTCTCGATGGACTCCAACCTAGAGTCCAAATCATACACGTTACCCTGCATAAAACTTAGACTACTCCCAAATTCTTCATATTGTATGCTCATTCCACCCACTGCATGACCAATATCCTGCATAAGTCGGGTAGAGCTCACAACCTATTCCCCAAATATGCATAATTGGTTAAGGACATTTGCAGGTAGTTGATTAAGGCTAGGCGGAACCCTAAATGGAGTCTTGCTATTGTGCTCCTCAACTTCTATATCTAGGTCATATACAATTCTTTAGAAATCTTTTTTAAACCTCATATTAGGGGCTAGGAACAGGTTTTCCAACATCGTATCCTGGTCGATAGTTGTACCCTCCGGCTGGGGGAGAATCATGATATTTCACATCGAGGAGCCGCTATATAACCATATGAATCAATCTTGTGAAGTCGTGGTAGTCACCATAGACGCTCTTGCCAACTTTTCTATCATGTACCGTGTCCCCGAACGACCCAAATTTTCCACTGCAAACGGAGAGAGAACCGGATGGCCAAATTGTTGTGCTAAAAGTCCAACCATGCTCTCCTATAGAAATCTTGCCACCCTTTTTGTTTCCTATGGAGATGCACTCCTCCACGAAAGACGCAACCATGTTGGGGTAGAAATTCCCCTCCGGAGTCATCGCCCGAGGAACTTGGACATAAGAACCGAGACAATGTGAAATCTCCTCATGACAGAATACTCCCATGGAAAATAATCACTGAATATATCACAACGCCGGATGGAAAATCATGGTGCTCTTACAAAGATGCTTCATCTCCATGCCCAAAATAATTCTTCAAAAATTTCTCAATAAAAATGGAAGGGCTTGTCGGTGTGTCCTCATAATCTTCTTCCCGTTCTTCTACCTGAATTCTTGGGCAATGTCCTGATGTGACATAGTGTACTCCTTATCATTCAAGTGGAAATTGATTCTTTTCCTCCCCACACTGTCATTTGATTGCTCCAAAGTCCCCAAAAACTCCAAAGTCCACCGTATATAGGTCTTGGAATGCTTAGCTAAGAAACCCTCTTGGCCTATTCAGCTTAGCAAATATGTGACGGGCTTGAGTAGACCTAGAGCTCCCAAGGTCTCCTTGCAAGAAAACTTCGTCTCAAATGGTTCGCTTCAGGCATCTCAAGTATTTCCACTTCTGAAAATGGTGGTCAACCCCATGAACTTATCAACAACACAAGCGGGGTTAGGAGAAAGGGAAGTCGCCGGCTCTAATCTCCAACCTTGGCAGGTTTCTTCCCTTTATCACCCCAGGAAGTTCTTACTTTTTCTGACCTATTTCTTTTTAGAGCCATCCTATTAACAAAAATAAAAAGATCACAAAAAAAGGATAACCAAAGGCATGCACCAAGACTCATTCAAAAAGAACACTTCTTCTTAAATAACCACAACATTCCAGATCATGTTATCTCAACATAAAGGAAATTTAATAAAGAAACATTCTCCTTAAATAACCGACCCATGAACAATCATAGCATCCCAACAAGAAAATCATGCAATCAATAATCATCTCTCCTAAATCATCACAATCATATCATCAAAGCATAAGAACAATATTCCCCCGCACCCTTAATTAGTTTGGCACAAGATCACTTAAATAACCCAAACATTTCTTCAAATACACTTCAACATATTTTCGAGTATAAAGCTCCCCATCACATCACCATCATGAAAAATAAATAAACATAAAGCTCAAAGGTTTACCTGGAATTTGAAGCCAAGAGATGAAAAATCCACACAAGAAGAAGTAAAAAATGCTAATTTTTTTAGAGAAAGGGCTCAAATTTTTCGAGTTTCACCAAGAAGAAGTGAGAGTGAGTGTTTTTCATTAATTTAAATGACCTAAATGAATCCTACAGGTGAGGTAATGAAATATGGATTATTATTTTCAGCAAAGAAGGTGATTCAAAAAGGAGGTACAAATGAGATAAGGATGGTCTTTTTGAAATTACAGAGTGAAAGGGACAAAAGTACCAATATATTTAAGCATAAGGGAGGTGTTGATGTACTATTTACACCAACATTTGAAGGAAACAAAAGTTTTTCCGAATTAATGAGCCAAAAATTTCAAGTTTTGGATTCAAATTCAATTTTTTGCAAATCAGGATTTTGGGCCCAAAAATCGCAGCACATAAGGCCTGACACGAGGCTGCCCTCATGCTAACACTGGTTGGCATGAGGCACCTCAATGAATAGTGATATTTTTTCCTTCTTCCTCTCTTTTTCTGAATAAAATATGTCAACTAACAAATCCTATTTCTTACACCAAAAAGCACGAGATTTGGACTCACAATTTATCACACAACAAGAGTTTCATCCTAAGATCCTTTGTCTCACACAAAAACATGAAAAAATTATCTATTAAAAACATATCAAGAACAAAACAAGAGAGACCGCGTATTTTTATTTTTTCCACACGACTTATTTCTTTTTCATGCATTTCAATTGAAGGAACTTACTGTTGGGTCTCAAGAGTGGCCATCGAAAACTCCACCAACGATGGCGTCCTTGTGAATAGGTCTCCACAAGGTGGCATTCTTACCTTTAGGTGCTTTGCTGGCCAAGAAGATGTAATATCCATTCCTAGCTTTTAGGAGGTGGTCGAGGGTTTTTTTATGTCCTAGCCACTCTCCATTAACCGTTGCATGTTAATGAGCATAGAATAAGAATCCAAGATAGATAAATCATCACTAACATAATGCAAAGCACATGTTTCATTGACATGATCATCACAATTGAAGGGCAAAGTAGGATCTCTTTCATCACTCCCATAGTCATCAAAAATCTCATCAACTAGGTTATCTCCATCACTATCACAAGAGCTTCATCAAAGAAATCATCATTGTCTATCATGCAAGAGTCATTATATTGAGCAAGTTTTTCACATAAGGTTATTCCTTTGCACACAAGAGAATGATTAGGTGAATCATGCTTGGATTTGTAAATATCAAAACCTACCCTATCTATGTCATCCTCTAAGGCTAGTGTTACCGAATGAACATCAATCTTAATCCTTGATGTTTTAAGAAAAGGTCTCCCAAATAAAATTGAGGGTGCACCACTATCGTTCTCAACTTCAAGGACATAAAAGTCCACTAGAAACACCAAGTTGCCCACTTGGACCATCACATCCTTTACTAGACCCCGAGGATGAGCTTGGGAGTGATGGGCCATTTGGACAATTACCCTAGTTTCTTTAAGTTCTCCTATTTCTAGGTTCTCATAAATGAAATAAGGGATGGAATTAATAGAGCTTCCTAGATCAATCATAGCATTCTTCACCAATTTACCACCTAAAGTAATATGAATTGAAAACATGATGGGTTCATTACATTTCTTGGGAAAATTTCTATGATTTAGAGTAGCAACTCCCCCTACTTTCAATTTTCTTAACTTCCTAAGTGGTTTGTTCCTTTTTTTAGTGCATGCAACTTTCGGGAATTTATCATAAGAAGACATTTGCTCAATCAAGTCCAAGAGTAGAATGCTAACCTCAACGTTCTCGAAGATTTTACGGATATGCTCATCATTGGTTGTCACCTTTGGCCTTCCCCTAAGTGCACTAGGGAAAGGTGGCTGCATATTCAACCTAACCTTGGGTGCTGGAAGTTCCTTGACGGGTTCCTCCTCCACAACCAATTCTCTCTCCTTCAAGTTGGTTTTGTTACTCTTCACGATCAAGTCATCCTCTTGTAAGATTTCCCTCTCGGGCTCGCACACCTTCTTCTCACATCTTAGCTTCAAAGCGCTCACATTCCTTGGATTTATCTCCGGTTGGGAAGGAAGCTTGCCAAACTCTTTGGCTTCAAGTTGTATCACCAAGGTGGCAAGTTTTCCGATTTGAATTTCAAGATTTTTTTATTCTTGAAAATGCCCTAGTCCTGAGATCTTCAATCTGACGCCTTGTGCGCTCTACAAAGACATCTTGCTTCTTAGCCAATTAAGAGATTGCTTCAAGGATTTCTTCTTGATTTGACTTGTAGAGTGAGTCGTTCTCCCATTGGATAGGGTTGAGGTGGAACTTTTTTGCCTCGATTGTAACCTTGCACTTGGTTCTCCTCATGTCAATGAGAGTTGGGGTGATCGGGGTACCTATGGTTGAAGGTGTTCGTGTAGGGGTCTTGCCTTTCGTCTTCTTGGTTCCCACGAAACCCTTGTTGTGGTCCCCTACTGAACTGTGGCCTATTTCCTCCATGGTTGAAATCCAACACCTTAACTTCCTCCAAATCTAGCCAAACATTCATGTAATGATGAAGGCTGTGGTAAGTACCTTTGTGTGACACACAAAGGGAAATACCTTGCTATTTCCACATTATGTGACATAGGCATAACATAGGTTTATATGTTCAATGATAATGAATCGAGGATCAGAGCAATTTATCAATCATGTTACGCAAATACCCCCAAGTGCTAGTGTATATAGTTTATTATTGTGATTGCATGTTAGTAGTTGTTAGTAAAAATCCCCCCAAATGACTATTTTACCAACATTTATTATTCCTAACATGTGGTTGAATTGATGATCCAATCATTATTGTGTTTAGTTGATTATTAGATTCCTAAAATCTCTGTGGATGACCCCGGTACTTGCCACTATCTACCATTCTTGTTAGTATAGTAGTAGGAATGGGAGGAACATATAAATTTCCATCATTGTTCCGTAACAGTCCTCCCCTCGGGCGAAACTTGGGAGGGGTGGGCCAAATTGTGGCACCGCTACCGAGGATGTTAGTTTAAAGGTGTAGTAGTTAACTTTCATAGCGTGTTAGTTGAGTAGTTAGTGTTGGTATTTTGTTTGTTTGTTATTTTCTGGGATATGTATTTCTTGAGTTCTTGGGGCAAACCGATGACCCTTGCACTAAGATTTCAAACTTTTTTTGTTTTCTTTGGGGATAAAGTACTCAATGGATGAAACTTTGTAAGATGTGTCATTATGATCATCCTACGGAGTTTTGCCCGTGGTTGAGTGACTATGGGAGAAAATATGATCAACAAGTGAGATTTCGTTGGATATGTCATTGCGACCACCCTATGGAGTCGTGCTCTCGGATGAGCAAAAATAGGAGAGAGGTAGGAGATTTTGGTTCCCAAGGGCGATGGGATCGAGATTGGTACCCATACCACGATTCTCCAAATTCAAGGTTCAATGGTAACTTGAATTCGTGGTATAGAAATACATTGGGAAACCTACACTTTCAGCTATATAGTTAGGCTTCACCAACCTATACAATGTCCCAAACCAAATCCCTAGGATTAGTTCCCAAATCGCATTATGGAGAAATTTTGCAAGCTATATCTAATGTGACCCAGAGTATTGAGTTACTCCAATCACAATTGCAAAGCGACATTAGATATTTGGGAACTCAATTCTTCTCAAGCATTGATAAAGTGAAGGGCAAGTGAGTGATTTGATTGAAAGGGTGAGCCAACTAGAAACCCAATGTTCCAAAAATGAACCATCCCTAGTTGAATTTGAGATTTTGGTAGATGAATCAAAAGGGGATGAGGAGTGGTATGTTGAGAGTGAAGAAGTTGAGGAAGGTAGATATAATTAATTCATCATATTACATATTTTCACCCCAACCTCCACCTATAGAGCCAACTCCCACATTTTTGGAACCCTTAGAGGAAACCATAGAGAAACCAATTGAATCTTCTAAACTTCCAAACCACTTATTTCCTCTAAGATTGACTCCTCCTCTACTGTATCTTCCTCTTGGACGATACAGAACCCCCCCCCACTCCATTTTTTTACCTATGGTGATGGGGTACAAACCCGCACCATGTGGATAATATTAGGGTCATGTCGATGACCTTAAAAATATGGAGCCTCTCGGGAGGTAACCCGGGCTTTGAAAAATTAATTAAGTTTATTTTTTCTTTGAAAAAAATATTTCTCACAATTTCCTCCCATTCTTACCCAAAACCATTAGACATCACCACACTCCACCACCTAAACCACCCCCATATACACAACCTAGGACCACACACTAGTTATTCTTTGTGTGAATGTTGATTGACACTTGTTTAGTGTGGATTTGTACTGGCTTGTTTTTAGTTGCATGTTGGGGTAGATTTGAGGTTATTGAGGTGGGAACAATGCATTGGGAAGTTGTGGTTGCCTATCATTTTTTTTACCTCCCCTTCTTTTCATATCATGTTTCTTATTTAAGGAATGTGTGTGTTGTAAGTGTAGGGGAGGAAAGATGTCCAATTGCATTGTGTTGCAGATGTTTACTATTTTTCGTGTGTTTTCCTATTTTTAGTTTTTGGTTTTAGAACACTATTACACTTGGTGTGCATGTTTGTTTTGTAGGAAGCATGTGGTTTTTGGAGGAAAGATAGAAAACGGGAAGTCTAATATATGGACCATGTAAATGTACATTGTTTGTAATTCTCAAAATGGTGGACAAGAAAGAGAACCAAACCCAAAATTCAGGGGGCGTGTAGACTTACATGATCCGTAAACCTTTATTACCTTTCTACATCCAAATCACCATTTCTTCCCCACCACCACCAAAATACTATCCAGGGCCACTTACCCTCAAAACCCTTGAAACACACATATCAAAACCTAAGAGGTAACTATCCATTGTGATTCAATTCTTTATTCGATTTATAATGAATGATAGTGGTTGTGATTGAACTTCCTTGATTAGTGGTTAGGGGTAGTATGCTCATTAAATTCCATGATTGTGCCACCAAGGGTAGATTTTAGTGTTCATTTTTCATTGTGAGTGCTCTAATATTTCCTTCCCTTGACATATGTTCTATGATTGTGTATATACATTGAGGACACTGCAAGCTTTAAGTGTAGGGGGGATTAGATAACACTTATGATTCTTGGTTGATTCTATGTAGCTAATAGCTCCTTTAAAGAACATTTTGAAAAATGTGCAAAAAATGTGGAAAAAATGAAAAAAATATATACCCGGTTAAGTTGGAAAGCCGAAAATGCAATTTAGGCAAAAATGGGAAGAAATCCCAGATAGGTCGAAAGGTCTAGGTACAAATGAGAGGCTAGGCCCGGATTGGTTGGAAAACCTAAGAAAAAATGAGAGTTCATGGGGGGAAAGGTTAGATGGTGAGCTCAACATGTGTGAATACTAGGATGAAAACCCGAAAAGGATCTTAGGCTAAATGAGATAAATTGAGAGAAAATGGAAGGTAAGTTGAGGATCATTCGGCATTAACCTTGGTTGTAGCTAAGTTGAGAATCTTGAGTTATCCTCAGTTACAACCAAGTTGAGGATCTTTTGGATTATCCTTGGTGGTTTTTTTGGCAACAACTCTTGGATTTCTTTTGGCGGACTATTCGGTTCAGTAAGCTAGTTCAACACTTATCATTTGTGCTTACCTCTTTCTTCATAATATTTTGGGTGGTTGGGTTACTTTAGTATCTTCGGGTAGTGTGAGAGTTGGGAGATTCTTACTTCTTTGGGGAAACTAGGTAGTTTGGGAATAAGCTGAATGCATTGGGTAACTTATCTTTGCATGGTACATTTTGCTCAAATATTTTCTCATTTTTGTTTACTCGAGGATGATTAAAGGTTTAAATGTGGTAGGATTGATGTGTACCTTTATGAATGCATTAGCCGAAGCATTTGACACATTTATTATCATCTTTTGTATGGTTGATTGCTAGTTTTAGTTAGGTTTACACAACAAAGGATGTAGACGATAATTATTTGTTTTCTTATCTTAATTTCTAGTTTTTTATACATAATTGAATCTAATGGAAACTTTGTATTCACGGGCACCTAGATCCCTTTGTCATCTCATTAGTAAGTTGCTCGTGAGTACTTTTTCATCATCGTTTTCGTAGAAGGCCATCGGCTAGGGTGCTGGAAGATATTTGAAGGCCATTCACAAGAATGGTAGAAGATATGTGAAGGACATTTGTTAGGATGGTAGAAGACTAAAGGCCACGAGTCAGAACATGGTAGAAGATGAAAGGGTCAAAGAAGGAAGACAAAGAGGGAGACAAATTGTAATCTCAGTGTTGCACAAATGTCTGGGAATGATTTGGGAAGAATCAGCCTTAATGGGTGTCACCGTTAGATTCATCTTCTCAAGAAATATAAAAATGGACTACAAGAACTCCCTAATCAAATTAGCGGTTCATCTGTAGCAGCACAAACAAGTTGAAAAAAGCCAAGTGTTAGACAAGTGGAAACCAGCACGGCCCATGGTAGAGCTACTCAGCAAGAGACACGTCCTATGCTAGAGATTCTCAACATGACCCAGGTAGCCTACACGTCCGTCCCAAGCTAATATCTGAGGAAACTAAGTCCTGTCACAGGACCTGTGATTTGGCAAGTCCCGTGCGCCAAGAACGGATGTTGAAGACTCTTGGTCTGTGTCCCACAAGCTTTCCCACAAGTTGTGCACTCAGCACCCTCAAGTATTTGTCCCAGCCGGTGGCCCATGCAATATTGCACCACACAGAGGCCGCGTGCCTTTTCACACCCCATTGTGATGTGGCACATGTGAGGACCGGTTTCACTGGTGGAAGCTCTTAGGGTTTTCCTTAGGGTTTCTTCCAAACTTGGGCCTTTAGAAGCTCATTTATCTTCTCCTATATAAGGATCCTTTAGTCTCCTAGAGTTTAACAAGTAGGCACAATATAGATTTTATTTCTCTCTCTAGGTAGAAAGGAAGAGGAGAGTTCTCTCTCTCTCTCTCTTTAGAGTACTTCTTCTCTTTTCTTCTTTTTTCTTTCTCTTATTTTCCTAGATCCATGGAATCTAACTAAATTTTTGACATGGATCTATTTTTAGGGAGTAGTTAATTTTCTTGGGGTAGTATTTGTATTCATGAGTTTATTTTGGCTTTTTGAGATTTAGATTTTCCTATTTTTATGTTCTATGAATATTTATGCTTGATTTATGCTTTCCTTTCTTGTGAGATTTATGTTATGCCATTATTATGTTACATCCAGCCATGTATGGTAGTATAATATTGTGCTAGTCTTCATTGCTCTCTTGGAAGTGTTAGATTATGGAGTAGGTTCAAGAACATCGAAGAGATAAGTGCATTCGTGTTACCTCGACAGAATGTGTTAAACCGTAATTCCCATTGGCTAGTTGTGTAGAGAAATCACATGTTAAGAGGTCAATTCGGTAAACCCTGACGAGGGAAAACCCTTGGCTTACCCCGATAGATGAGCATGATTATTTGTAGCAATAGGAGTTGTGCCAACTCTAGAGTCATCTCAAGGTATCAAGTCCTTTGCCACTCTAGGCCTAGGGATTGATATCCATAGTGAAGTGTTCTGGATGTAATACCCTCACTTTCATATCTAACGGTTGCGAACTGCGAGAGGCATTGCCCTTTTAGGTGAGCTTTGTTTCTCTAAGCGGGGGTGCGTTAGCATTGGAAGTGAGATGATCGGGATGGTCTGCCGAGTACCTGGATTAGCGTGCATCCTTAATTATGAAGGTGGTGAGATATGCATGTATTGGTGGTAAGTACCTCTGTGTCACGAATAAAGAGAAATACCTAGATATTTCCACATTGTGTGATGTAGGAATAAGATAGGTTTATATGTTTATGTGAAAATAAATCAAGGATAAGAGCCATTTATCAATCATGTTACGCAAATAACCCCAAGTTCTAGTTTATATAGTTTTGTAGTATGATTGCATGTTATTATTTGTTAGTAAAATGCCCCCCAAATGACTGTTTTACCAACATTGATTATTCCTAACACGTGGTCGAATTAACGATCTGATCACGGTTGTGTTTAGTTAATATTAGGTTCCTAACATCTCTGTGGACGACCCCGGTACTTGCCACTATCTACCATTTTTATTGGTTTAGTAGTAGGAATGGGAGAAATATATAAATTTTTATCTTTGATCCCTAACAGTGCTCATCTCGGGTATTAGTGGATCTCCCATGGTTCATTAATTAACGATTCTCGGGAGGGGTGGGTTAGTTATACGTACCAATAGACCGACTGCGAACATGTGACGTGCATCTACATATTGTGTACGTAACTGATTTTGAGGTAAACTATGGACCATTATGATTACTACATGAAAATAACACAAAAAACATTAAAATTTGGCAATAAACAAGAACAAATACTAATGTATAAACATGCATATTTAACATTAATATGTGTGTGTATATATATTATATATACATCCATTGTGTATATACTTATAAGCAGGTAAAGGTAAATCCACTACCGATTGTTCGTCCTTTAGCTCCCGTGCAACAATACCCTTCCAACTCTATTCACTTATGAATAGATTCTTAATTTGTGGGTTGCAATTCTTCTTCTTACCAAACAAATAATCCCTACCCAATTTAGTCTTGAATCCCTCTACCTTTCACTGAAGCATCGTATTCTTTCCTCTTCAACTATGCCATATCCTCACACTCGATGTCGAAGCCAAAGTCAATGACTTTCCATAGCTTTTCCTTATAAGCATCATTAACACAAGACCGTGAATCATAATTTAATATATCTACCTTAGTCCTAGCAATCAATCCAAGGTAACTAAAGCAGCAATTTCTATTGTCGCCTATTTCATTCCCAATGTGATCAAACTTTATTGGACATTTCACACCTTCATCCCCCATGTCAATCAATTTCTTGGAAATTACTGAATCCAACCTCGCCTTTGCCTTTTTTTATCATTGGCATCTTCCCCTACTTCTAGTCGTTTCCTCTTGTTGGGGTTCACTACTACGCCACTAAACATATAAATAAATAGAGATATTAGTCAATTATGGGAATAATATAGTTCAACCATTTTTATGGACATATATTCCAAACAAAGGTTTTTAACAAATGTAGGAACATTCAATATCAATTTGTATATACAAAAGGTACCAAACAACTACAAATATGTTATACTTTAGGTGATACACAAAATACATATAACATCAATAAGTTGATGAAAATCAAACATTTCATGTTATTTACATATCAAATAACCCCATTAGTAAGATTCTAGATTGTGTACACACCATACAGAATCCCTCTCCGCGGAGTGGCTTCACAAAGATAGAAATTTGTAATGTTGCTCCTCTTCCTACTACTACACTACCTAAGGGGTAAATAGTGGAAAGACTAGGGTCGTCCACAATGTTAGGAATCTAAAAAGTTAACTATACAAAGTTGTACAATCCGTTTATGTGTTAGGAATAGCTAATGTTGCAAAACAGGAGGGTGTTATCTAACAACTACGAGCATACAAGAACATAAAAGAGTAAAACTACATATCGCTAGCACTTGGTTAATATTTACGTAACATGACCGGTAGTGTATTTTGATCCTAGATTTCATCGCATTCAAGATACATAAACCTATCCAAATGCTTATGACACGTAGTGTGCTCGATGGTCAACACTTCCCCATACCTGACACGTGGGGTGCTATTGTATTCTTCCATCGGCACCGCATTCGTAATTAGAAAAGTGCAACAGCGGCCCTGCTTGCTTTGTAGATCTGATTATTTCTCGTGCAATTACATCCTGGGCACTCCGCTATGAATGCTTCTCCCTAGGCCTGCCGAAGCAAAGGGATAGGCACCTTATCGTTGACTCTAAGGTTAAGAAATATGCTAACCCTTGTATGTTTCTATGCTATCCCTATCCATAACCCTTTGGGCTCAAAGTTCATATAAGAATAGTGTACTGTCATCGTAACGTTGTCTCGATGTCTCACGTGGATACACCTATACGGTTTTGGACTATCGCTACCCCTATTACATCTAGGTTTAACTCCCAGGGGGATATTAATAAATGCACCAACATGAAAGTAACTTAAGGTGTACAACAAAATAGTGTAACAATCATCCAATTAACAAGAATGTAAAGAACAAGCCAAGCATAATAAGAAAGGTAGATCTATAGAATCTCAAAAAATAACTACTAAGTCATGCATACAAATATAGATCCCCAAGATAAATCACTACTCCCTAAGCATTGACCCCAAATATTTGATTGGATTCAATGCCCTAGGGAAAAACAAGAAGAAATAAATTAGAAAGAAGGGTTATTCCCTTTCTCTCTTTGCCTAATCTTAGGACAATTAAACAAACAAAAACCAAACTTAGATCCTAGTAGACATAGTCTCCTATTTATAGTAGTAGGGAGCTGGGCCTTGAAAAAGGCCCAAAAAGTTACCCAAATCCTAAAAATTATCAGCACGAGTCGTACTATAGAATATGGCATGTGTTGGATTTGCTTGGCACAGTCTGTGTTATACAATACGGGTTGTTGGATGGGACTTCTTGTCTACCGGTCTAAGCGTGCACCAGCGCCATTTGTCGGGGCTGCCAACTGGGAAGTCTTCCTCAACCAGTTTGAATGACATGACCCATGTTAATCTTTGCAGATCATCGGCCGGATGCATAGTTTTCACTTCTGACCGCTCCGGCCGTTTGAATCCTTTCAGGCCATCGGCAGGGAGTCTATTTCTTCAAGTATGTTGGTGGGGATTGTGTATAATGTTGTGGGCCACCAACTGGTCTTTGGATGCTGACTTTAGAGAAGCACGAGCCGTGTTAAATGGCACAACCTTTGCCCATACTTATTCGCACGAGATGTTTCGATGGCATGGGCCATGCTGAATTAGGTGACCTATGCCAATGGCCTTTCAAATGAATAGTGTTGGTTGACACTGCCCATGTTGGCTGGCATAACTGTGCCAAGTCTTCAAATGGTTGACTTGACTCTCTTCTCCTTCTTTGCTTAACTCCATCTACTACAACATTTTGAACTATGGCCTTCTGTTTACTACCACCCTTGCAGATGGCCTTCTAATATCTACTACACTCTTACGGATGACCATCTACAAAACTATGCCAAAGCGCTCACGAGCAACCTACTAATATGCTCACAAAAGAAGATCTAAGCACTCGTGAGGACGTAGTGTCTATTAGATCCAGTTAAGTCTACAAAAGTGGGGATTTAGATAAGAAAACCATCAACATTCATCTAAACCCTTTGTAATATAAACCTAACTAAAACTAGCAATCAACCAACAAAAACATAATAACAAACGTGTCAAATGCATTAGTTAACGCATGTTTTTAGGTGTATATCAACTCCCTTACACTTTCTTAAGTAAACAAAAATGAGCAAAGATCCCAAAGGGAAGTAGCATGCAAGGATACGTTAACCAATAAATTCAACCTTATTCCAAAGATACTCTAGTTCCCCCCAAAATGTAAGAATATCTCAAAAAAATTTACTCTCCCCGAAGAAGCTAAGGTAATCTATCCACCCAAATCAAACCAATAAAAAGGCAAGGTGTATTTGGTAAGTGTGAAGCAAACTTACTCCGCTGAAGATGCCGCCAATGACTATCAAAGAGATGTTCAATTAAAGTACCCATTTTCTCTCAATTTCTCTCATTTTTCTTAGGAACCCTTTTGGGTTTTCATCCTAGCATTACACACATTTTGAGCTCAAATCCCATCATTTTCCACACCATGGCCTCTCATTTTTCGCATATGTCTTTCGACCTATCCGGACCTTTCCCATTTTTGCCTAAGTCACCCTTTTGGGTTTGACTAATTAGCCAGGGTTTTTTTCAAAAAATAATTGTAGAAAAAAATTCCCCAAATATGGGCTTAATACTACATGAATATGTTCAAAACAAAACAGACACCTAAAGAACAATACAAAAAACAAAGGGATCTCAATGAAAATCCTTAGTGTCTAACTACTCCCTCCCCCACACTTGAACCTTGCATTGTCCCCAATTTACCAAAGTAATAGAATTCATAAGTGAGAAAGGGAAAGGTAGTGTCACTTACTCTTGGGATTCCAAAGGTTCCTTCTCAAGTGTCTCACGTTCATCTCCTCCTCCTTTATTATTGCCTCATCTCTTGCCTCTAAATTAGAAGGGTAGTCCTTGCCAATGAGTCCTTATAACGTTTTCCCATATTTCTACCCAAAAGCTCAGGCGATCTCTTGATGTGTCATCGTGTATTATTTGTCCTCCAAGTGGAAATGGATGATCCTTCTCCCATCATTGTGCATTGTATGCTCTAAGGTCACCAAAAACTCAAAAGTCTACAACGTGTAAGTCTTGGAAGACAACTCTAAGAAACCCTATAGGCCTATTCGGCTTAGCAAGTAGGTGATATGCTTGAGTAAGCCTATAGCTCCCAAGGTCTTCTTGCATGCAAACTTTGTCTCCAATATGGTAATCTTTGGGCTATTTATATATCTCCACCTCCAAGCTGCACTCCTGGAATTGATGTCCAACCCCATGAACTCCTCAGCCACAAAGGTGGGGTTATAGGGAATAGAAGTCATCGGCTCTTGTCTCCCAACCTTGACCAACTTCTTCCCTTTTTCACCCTGGGAAGTTGTTCATTTTTCCATCCTTCTCCTCTTTGGAGCCATTTTATCACAACAAGAAGAAGATGGTAATGGAAAGGATATACCAAGAAATGCATCAAGTATCATTCAACAAGAACAATTTTCATACATAACCAACATATTGCAAGTCATGTTATTTCAACACAAAGGTCATTCAATCAAGATTTGTTCTTCCTAAAAAACCAATAAATGGAAATTCACATTGCTTCAACAATTTGATCATTCACTATGGGAAAGAACCACTACATGACAAATCATCTCATAAAAATGCCTTATTCATACACTTCCCCCACACTTAGTTCAATGCAAAATCATACATATAACCCATATACTTTCCTAACACACTTCAAAATTTCAAGATTCATTCCTCTCATCACAACCAAATATTGCTAAAGAAAGAAATTAAACACAAGGTTCAAATATTTACCCGGAATTTGAAGCTAAGAGCTGAAAATCCACACAAAAAGAAGCAAAAATGCTAACTTTTGAGAGAAAATGCCTCAAATTTTTTAATCTCACCAAAGTGAAGTGAGAGTGACTGTTTTCAAAGGATTGGAAATGGGTTAAATGATTTCTATGGATGGGGGAATGTAGTATGAATTTTAATTTCAGAAAATCCATGTTCATCTAAAAAGAGGTTGTTTAGGAGGGAAGTACAAGGGACAAAGGGATGGTCTAGGTGAAAATAAAAAATTTAGGGGACAAAAGTACCACTTAATTAATGGCAAAGGAAGGTGGTGATGATTAGTATTGTACTATTTACACCAGCAATCCTAGGGAATACAAGATCTACCAAATTAATGGACCAAAAACGCATGTTTTGGATAAAAATTTTAAATTTCAAAAATCTACATTTTTGCCTCATCCACAGCAAGGCACAAGACAATGGCATGATGAGTGCTAATGATAGCCTCGTGTCGATTCGATCCAACATGAGCCGTGTTGCTACATGGCCCGTGCCTCCTCAGTTCCTTCCTTTCCCCACTACTTTTTCCACATAAAAAGTCCTATTTCCTACTAACATGAAATACGAGACTCTCTTAGATTTAACAAGCAGTGTGATTGTCACACAAAGATCCTTTCTCACACAAAACATGGAAAATCTAACTACCAAAAAATAAAAGAAAATCAAGGAAAAACACCGTATTTTTATTTTCGTCCTCGTGACTTATTCTTCATGCATTCTATTTAAAAAAAACCTACCGTTGGGTCTCCGGAGTCACAATCTGCGACTCCACCCATTATGACATCTTTGTTGAGGGGTTTCCATAGGGTTTCCTCCTTACCCTTACGCCATTTGCTCACCATAGAGAGTGTATGTCCATCCTTGACCAACTTTGAACCCCTATTTATGTCCTCGGGTTTAAGAGGTGGTTCAGGAGATTTTACATCCTCACCCTTTCCACTAATCGTTGCAAGTTAGTGAACATAGAAAAACAATCCATAATAGAAGTTTCATCACTAAAGTCATGCATAGCATAGGTATCATCAATATGTTTATCACAATTGAGTTCAAGACATGAATTTGTTCATCAATGTCATAATCATCAAGGAATTCATCTAAGAACTCATCATCACAAATCATGCAAGATTTATCATGTTGAACAAGTTCATCGCATAGAGATATGCCATTGCAAATAATAGAGGAAATTGATGTATTATGCTTCGACTTATAAATCTCAAATCCCACCTTATCAATGTCAACTTGTAGGGTTAGTGTCCCCAAATGAACATCTATCTTGGTCCGTAAAATTTTATAAAAGTTCTCTCTAATAATATTGGAGGTGCACAACCATCGTGCACTACGTCAAGGACATAGAAGTCTGTAGGAAACACTATATTGCCTACTATAACCATGACATATCTAGGACTATCTTGGGAGTTATCGGCTAATGGACAATTACCCTAGTTTCATTAATCTCACATATATCTAGGTTATCGTAAAGGCTAACAAGAATCACAATAGATGCACACAAATCAATCACCACATTTTTCACCAGTGTACCACCTAAGGAATTAGGGATTGAAAAAATTCCGAGGTTATCACATTTCTTAGGTAAGTTCTGATGAGCTAAAGTAGTTACTCCCTCTATTTTCAGTTGGCCTACTTTCTTAGTTAGTTTATTCCTCTTCTTAGTACATGCATTTTTCTAAAATTTAGCACAAGAGGGAACATGCTCAATCATATCCAAGATAGGAATGCTAACCTCAACCTTCTTGATGATTTTGCGAATGAGTGCCTCATTGGTTGCCACATTCGGCCTTCCCCTAAGTGCACTAGGAAGAGGTGATGGAGGGATCACCCTCACCTCGGTGGTGGGAATCTCTTTGGAGGGATCCTCTTCTACAACCATCTCACACTCTTCAAAGCTATTCTTGTCGCATACTGCAATCAAATTATCTTCTTGAACAATTTCCTTTTCGGTCTCGCATACCTCTTTACCACTCCTTAGCTTCAATGCACTAACATTTCTTAGGTTTATCTTGGGTTGGGAAGGGGATTTTTATTGTCTCAAGTCGGCTCACCAAAGTGGCGGGTTAGCCGAGTTGGACTTCGAGGTTCTTGATACTAAAAAATGCTCTACTGCAAATTTGGGAGAATGAGTCGGTTCATCTAAAGTGTTCACGGGTGCCAAATTATCTTGTCCCATTGGTCATTTCATTGAATAACGTATTTGCATCCTTTAGAATTTTGTTAGCTATAGAGCAATTGCATGATGCATGAATTAACCATCCTCATATCCATGTCACAAAGGCCTTCAAAGAATTATAACTCCAAGTCACCTTCTTTAAATGGATGGTAGGGTTAACTCGCCAAAAAATCTCTTTAAACTTTCCCAATACTCATAAAGGGACTCGTTCGCCATTTACGAAAGGTTGGAAAGCTGCTTCTTGATATCTGCAGATTTGGAAGCCGAAAAGTACTTTTAAAAGAGCCTCAATTTCATGTCCATCTAAGAAGAGATGCACCAGGGAGGAAGATAATATAACCAATCCTTGGCCACGTCCCATAGAGAGAAAGAAAAGGATCTCAAGTTGTAGTCTTCTTCCGATACTCCCGGTGACTTCATGTTTGTGTATACTAGGTGAAACTCTAACAAATGATTATTCGGGTCTACATCAGGAATCCCATGGAAGGTAGGTAGGCATTTGATCATGCCTCTCTTCAGGTCACAAGTCACATTCGTTGGCAAAGGTGGGAAGACAATACATAGGGGTTGATTCTCTAAGTTTGGAGCTATCAACTCTATAAGTGTGTGATTTCTCTCCGCCATATCTACAGTCTCTTCAACTAAAATGGTTGGCTCTAGTGGAACCCTTACTCTAGCTCTCCTCCTTCTTCTTCTTTGACCACTTGCATTTTTTGTTAAGTAGTGCAGAGTTACTTTGTTCTTGGTACAAATATGTACCATAAACTAGAAACTAGACAACACTTAACAAAAGGAGAAACACTAGCACAAGTATTAGAAGTAAAAGGACTAGTAATCACAAAGGCTCAACATGAACAACCAACAAACAAAAATAAAAGCAACACTATCTACAAAATAATAAGTTGTGCAAGTTAACAATTAAATCTTTAAACTAGCAACCTCAGCAACAGCACCAAAATTTGATCCACCTCTTCTCGGGGTCGTTAACTAGGCATCAATTAACCCATAAAGTGGCTTCACAAAAATAGAAATTTTTAGTGTTGCTCCAATTCCTAGTACTACACTACTTATGGGGTAGATAGTGTGAAACCCGGGGTCGTCCATAGAGATGCTAGGAATTTAAAAGTTAACTATACAAAACCAAAATTGGGTCATCAACCCAATCACGTGTTAGAAATAGCTAATTTTGCAAAATAGGTTCTGGGGGTTTTTATCTAACTACAAGTATGAAAGAACACAAGAGAGTAAAATTATATAGAGTAAAGTGCTAAAATAACCCTACCTTTAGGGTGAAAGTGCCAATATAACCCTGCAAAATGAGAAAGTGCCAAAATAACC
>JAULKK010047548.1:0-18840 GCA_032355705.1 Rubia peregrina
TAATAATGTCGCATAAAAAATTAATATTTAGAAAATAGATGTTAAGACAAATCTAATGATATGTCACATGATATATTATTGTTTATATATTAATATATATTTATGGTCAAAGTTTGTAAAGTTTGACTCTGAAAAAACAAATGGGAAGTTTAAAGTGGGACGGAGGGAGTATGTGTCACAAATATAAAAACGAGGGAGTACATTGTTGGACAAATATCTACAGAAGTTTCCTAGTTCGTCATGAGTAGTTGCCTGAGTTTCAGACATTTTTTACTAGCATTTGCAGATAACAAGACACCTTCGGAGGACATTCCTTCGAAGGCAGTTGCCTTCATAATTGAGTATGGACAACAGGCGAAACTCACACGCTCATTCCTTTTTTCATCCCCACAAATCTATCGCTTTCTTTCCAAATTTACACTCTCTCCGTTTTATTGGATGTGATACACTTTCTTTTTTGATTATTTTTTTAGATTTGACAGACTTTCCTTATATGGTAAAATTCTTTCAATTTCATCCATTCATTCTACTTTTCCTTTCAAAGTTCAATTTCATCCACTTATTTTATTCACTTAAATTCAAGTTCCTAAGCCTATGGTGCCACATCCAACGAGAAGAAGCTAGTAATTATTACTAACAATTATTACTTCCTTAATTCCTTAATCTATCAATATGTTGACTTCTAAAGTTGATTTTTTATGTCTAATTTATATTGATACTACACATTTCAAGTTTTCACCAATTGATTCACAAAGTTTAATAGTTAATATTATATGGAATAATGAGAATAATTGCGACAAACTGAATCAGTAGTTGATAGAATGTAAAATTCACACATAATTATGGCCGTGTGTATTCATATATATATATATATTGCATACAAATGGTATACAAGACAGAGTTAGATATGGAAAATGATATATACAAAACCAATCAGAAAGGATATTTCTTTCTTAACCTATTTTAATTTATCTAATATTCTATTAACTTAGCTTCCATTCTGTTTAAATGCATAAAAAACAATCCATCATTGCATTAATCACTGTACACTGGTCTAATAAATATGGTATACATTATACAAAGTGTTTAGTCTGGAAACATTCCAAAAGGCGATGATGCTCGCCTTCAGCACCCCACTCGGTCTGACACCATAGATTTCGGTGGAGAGGTAAGTCGCGGTAGCCTAGAGGCAGGACCCGTGGGCCGGCCTATACTCGGTGCGCATAAGGAAGCCTCGACTAGCGAGAACTCCCCACAATGTCGCTGCCGAGCTTCGAACTGTGGATCCCTCCAATAGATACCCACGTCCCAACCGCTGGAGTACACCAGTGGGTGTGTCTGGAAACATTCTTGTTTTATTGGAATACATCAGTTAGTAACTCTGCATTTGTTGGGCTGAAACCAATTATTCATTGTTTGGTTACATGGTTCCTATGGTGTTCTAGATGTAAATATATTATTGAAGGGACTAATCCTACTATAAGGTTGGTTATCAAAAATTTATTACACCAGATCACTTGATGGGTTTTAATCTGAATTTCAAATGGGAGATGTTCTTTAACATGAAATGTGTCAGAAAACCTATCAGAATTATACACTGGACATTGAAAATTCCTTTTAAACTTAACTCTGATGTCTCCTTCTTTAAAAATGGAAACTCAAGTGTTGGATTTATTATCAGATACCACACAGGTAAAATCATAGTTGCGTCACCAAAAACTCTTAATGCAGGTTCATGCCTTCAAATAGAAACTTTATCCCTTTTACACAGTTTGGAATTAGCTAACCAACATCAAATACAAAGGCCGGAGATTGAAAGAGACTCTGAGATACAGGTTAAACCGGTGAAGAAACAGTTCAAAATTCATTGGTAATACTTGGATGAAGTTATGCTAATCTGGCAGAAGCTGCATCTATTCGAGTACACCATAGCATACATCTTTATGGACAAATTAACAAGCTCACAGTAGGTAAATAAAGTGTTTCCTAATGCAGGTTTGCCGAGAGAAATTGACACTCAATCCATTCCTCAGATTAGACTAGCACAAATGTTTAGACCAGTATTTGGTTAGATACTAGATGAATACATGTAATTATGTATTAAAACACTAGTACGTTAAGATACTACATTCCAGGTCTTTAATATTACGATATTCTTGAGGTTTTAGTTGCGAAAATGTATAGATTAGAATATCACAAACTAAAAATTCAGAGTTACGGTATTAAGTCCCCCTCTTCTATGTATTCTATTTTTTAAAATATAAATGGGGTAGGGGTAATGTAAAAACCCCTACCATAACAGGGTTTTGTTTCTCTAAGAAAGGATTAAAAATGTTTTAAAATAAATAATATGATCAATAAATTGAAATGACAATTTAAAAGGTAAAAAAACATACATTTAGTGGAAAATTGTGGAGAAGATAAAGCGTAAAAGTCAAAGACAAAAAAGCATTAATGGGATACAACGTATTAAGATTTATAGTATTTACTAACAAATCTCAATAGTCTATACAGATTTGTTGTATCTGAAATTTTGACTATTAATATACCCTCTATTATACCTTCTCCATTACTTAATGTTTTAAGAAATTACCAAACCAAAAATTCTATACTGTAAAAAAGAGTTTCAATCGATCAAGAAAGAAGGATGAATGGTTGTGGAGATAGTAATGATCAGCCTCATGTTCCGATCAATTTTCATTCAAATGATATTGGGCAACTTTAATTTTCCAGGTATACAATTTATTTTCGATTTCATTTAAATCTCATTACAATGATCACACATCTTATTAATCCTAATCTTGATTAGAAAATGGGATTCGGATTTTGCTGGTTGATTATGTCAAAGAGGCCATTGTTTCCACATGTAAACAAATAGGCCTTAACTCCCAAGGTAAAATTCATTTAAATACTCCTAGACAACTTAATTTTTCTTATAAATTTACTTGTGCCTTTTATATCATAGTTACCTTTTATATTTTTGAATTTAAAATCAATCAATTTTGCTCACTCCGGCACGCCATTTTCGATCTACCTCTATTTACACCAAAATTTTGAAAAAACATTAAACATGTACACCTCTAAGAGAGACATACTCGATTAATTAAATTACGTGATATTATTGCCTTCTTTTTTAATCTATTGATCACTTGTGTTGATATGTGTTTTATATTACCATGGTTTATAGTTTAATGAATTTTTTTTGATAAATTTGTTTGGTGTTTGAATTGTTTGAATTCCTCATATCTTGATGACAATGAAAGTGTAAATATAGGAATGGAAATTTATTTATTTATAATTAATATTTTTTATTTTCTTAGAGTAGTTATGTTAAAAAGGTGTAATTAATATCTTTGATTTTCTTAAAGTAGTTATATTAAGTAGGTGTACCTGTGTACTTTGACGTCTACTTTAAATATTTATTGTCATTTATTTGTCGGTAACCAATTTTGTATTAGGCACGACTCTCAAAAATTCTTTCTACTTAATTATAAAATCCATTTTTTCTTTCTACAAAAGCAAAACTATTTACAATTTTTTAGTACTAATAAAATACTATAATCAGACAAGAATGAAGTATTAACTACACTAGGTAAATTTTATTAAATACCATTATTCCTTTTTCAAATTATTTAGACTGAATATATTATATACTCCCTCCGTCCCACAATCATCTTCCTAATTTTACTTTTAGAGTAAACTGCATCAATATTTAGCTACTAATATATTTTTATCAATGTAAAAAAATCCTGGTTATGTGATTGCAGTTTCAAAGATTTTCTGGTTATTATTTATGTTATATTATATATTCTTCGTAGAGAAAAGAAATACTATTCGATCTACCATCTTAAAACATTTATTTTAGTATCAATATTTAAACATTATAAAAAATTGTTTTTAAAACAATGGTGTTTTTATCATTAATGTGGTGGCATAGTATAATCTCGCTTTAAAATAATATGCAAAAATATTTGAATGGCAGTGACTACAGCTTCATCTGCCTCGGCTGCAATGAAGATAATAAGAGATGGGAAGAAGCAATTTGAGATTGTTATTGTAGATGTGGACTTACCTGATATTGATGGTTACAAACTCTGCAGTGAAATTAAAAAATCGAGCTTCCTAGTACTTCGTAATTACATAACCTATACCTATTTCATGCACAAATAAATTAATTTATACATTCGTCCTATTTTAAATCTTTAATATGTTTGATGTGTCTAGTAACATCTGCAAGGGAATGACCCCAACTAGTGATGAAGGCATTGGAAAGTGGGGCTATTTTTCTTACCCATAAACCAGCTGATAAGTTTATCACACGATATGTGCATCAATTTGTTATGAAAGAAAGATATGAGATTATAAAAAGAGAGTTGCACATGAACATACCAGCTACGATCAATCACATATCTGGTGGAAATAGTTTCAATAAGATTCATTGTGAAGGTGATGGTAAACTCTCAAGAAAATATAGAAGGAGAAAGACTAGTGAGGATAAGGATGGTGATGAGCATCCTCATGAAAGGAATCCGTTGGAATTTGTGAATTCAAATGCTAAACATGAAATTAGCAAAGAGAATATGGATAACAAGGTGTGTATTAAGTGGACTAATGAGCTTCACCAGAAATTCATGGATGCTATTGCTCAATTGGGTCAAGGATGTAAGTATGTGTATTGATTCCTCCTAATTAATAGTATATATAGCCTTTGTTTTTTCCCATATAAGGTGTGTTTGTGTGTGTTATTTTTACCTCATATTATATGGCTCTTATTTTGCAGTTTAAAATGTGTGTGTTTGTATTTATCCTTTTCAAATACTATAAGATGTGACATGTATTTTTTCCACTAGAAGTGTACTTGTCTAGGTTGGGATTCTTATTCTTATGAGATACAAGCATAAACATATAAGTATTTTTTTCAATTAATGTAACCCTATTAATAGTATAGTTCAACATGCATAATCTACTGGACTATTTTTTCTTATGATACATAAAATTCTTAAATTCTTTAGTTTTGTGAACTTATTGTTAACCATGTAATTGGATGATAGGTTGCTATCCGAAGGAGATTCAAAAGATAATGAAGGTTCCTGGCCTTACAAGGATGCAAGTGGCTAGCCATCTCCAAGTAAGTTGTCTTTTTCATGATCTTATGATCTTATGCTTTTATGAATTTATTTACCAATATATCAAGTTAATTTAGCATTAAAAAAATATATTTTTTTTATAGAAATGTCGCCAACGGAAATGGAATGCCCCACAAGAATACATGTACTATAGTAAAAGAAGTGAAGCTTCTATGGCTACCCATGCAACAAAATATAAAAGATAAGAGGAGAGTATATGGGAGTATGCCATATCAAGATTACCACACTAGGGAAAGAGAGGAGCATAATGCTAAAACTATTTCAGTTTCTTCTATTAATGCTCATGCAAATTCAAGTCAAGCGAATCTCACTACTGAGAAAATTTTCAAAATGTCGGATCCAATTGATGAAGATGCACTTATGTTGAAATTATGGGAAGTGCCTACGCCCGAATTGAAGTTTGGATCTCTTATGGAATATTTAATTTCAATGTCAATGCGTCAAGTCCATTGATATTTTCAGACATATTGACAAATAAAAAATTCGCCAAAGAATAAGAGATGGAATTTCTCATGTGTGAGTTTTTAGATGCTTTGTTGGGAAAAACACCCAACAATTATCAATTTCACCATCCTAAAGGAATCAATCCTTCACATCACGTAAGTTTGTGTACCTCTTCAAGTTATAATTTCATTCCACTTTACAGTACAAAGATTGACTAACATTGTCTACTATTTGTTATAAAATAAAAGGTTTAGAATGCAATGAACTTGGTGGATAACAACCTCAAAAATGGGATGCTGGTGAACTCAAGATCAAGTTTGGGAAAAAATTTATAGGAAAAATTGTTATTTTTACATTTTTTTTGTTGATCATTTTAAATGTGTTGGGAAAAAACTCAATTTGTACGATCTTTATCTATTGTGAGAAAGAACATAGTTATATTTTGTAGCTTATTTAGGGGCACATCAGACATATCTTGTTTAAATTTTGTTAATTGAAAATTTGTGGGGATGGTACTACAATAAATACACTTCAGATGGCCTTCCCAATTCATAGAAATTAAAATCTTATTTAAAAATTTAGGAAAATGAAAGAACATGGGGAAGGGGAGGGATGAGCATTTTAAAAAGAAAGAAATGTGTTGGTAGGAAAGGTATAGGATGCAGTTGCTTGACCAAATACATGATAAATTTAAAGTATTTTTTTTCCATTAATGATAAACAATAATTATTCCAAGAAGAAATATAAACTTAATTATTATTTTAAAAAAGGAAAAATATAGGTATTGTAATTACCACATGGTATGAAATAGCAAGAAGAAATATTACCTTGATTATTAATATTTTAAAAAATCTTAGGTATTGTAATTACCACATGGTATGAAATAGCAATATCCTACCGAGTCACTGATTATCAAGCATGTTTCTAATACCTGTTATTGGTAACCATGTCTATTTTATATTGTGTCAAAAATATTATAAGATCCTGTGATCAACTTTACGTTTGGTGGATCTTGGAAATTATGTTCAATAATTTTGAGAATTGCACGAGTTACCTAGCCTACAACTCGATAGACATAAACTTCAGCATCAATGGTAACATCAAGTTTACAAAATAATTGATTTCATATAATGAATGTAGTTTATCCTTCATATATGGAAAAGATATATTTAAAAAATATACTCGGCTTACTGAATTTGTGTATCTAGAATTTTGAAAGTGCATGGACAAAAGATATTGAATTACTTTCTCTTTAAAAAAAACCCACACATGTACATTAACGGGACATGGAAGTATTACATGGAGCCTTTCCTAATTTATTACCTACATTGTGATCATCAAAAATTAAACAATGCTTAACCTTAATACATCTAAAACTACACAAATGTGAGGTTTGGAGCAATATATGGTGCACCATACCCTTAATCTCCCAATGTATTGAAATTGGAGTTGATAGTGATGTTGCTAAGATTTTTGAATCCGTGTATATTAGCAAATCAGTTGCATCTCTTTTTAGCCCTGCATGAATTTCTCTCAAACAGGCTTCAACTTTTGCTAGTAGTGATGAATTTGCAATAAAGAAGCCTGATCCTGAGATTATTTGCCATCCATGTAGAAGCTTGATTGTGCGAGATCTTCCATGTTGTTGTTCCTATGACTCTTTGCTTCTAAAATGAACCATCAAAGGTGATGACATGAATGTGATTATGAATTCCCGAAGCATGCAGATTAACCTCCTGTGTTGTCTCCCATGCTGGCTGGTTTCTTCGTGAATTTTGTTGTCGGGATATGTTATTATCCTGATCATACTTCTTGATTCTATCCTCCATTAACTCACTTAGGATGGTGAAGTTGTTTCTAGCACTCGAAATATATCCTTATCTTCATTGTTAATAGCTTTTTCATTCCTTTATTTCCACATGTACCAAAGAATACAAATTGATAACTTGATGGACTCTTTACGAGGCCAACGTAGTCCGGTGTATAAACCACTGCTTAAAATATTGTTGTGGAGCAACATTAAAATCAAATCCTAAAGAAGAGATCCTCCTTATTCTGTTTGATTCATCACTACCTAAAAATAAATGTGTATCATTTTTTGATTGTGAAAAACATCTGGAGCAGATTGTATGATCTATGATTTCTATTATAGCTAAGTTCTTTGAGGTTTGGATGGGTGAGTTCAAAAGTCTCCAAATAAAAACATTAGCTTATGAAGAATTCTGAGATTCCACAACATTTTTCAAAACATTCCGAGATCAATAGAAACTTGACATTGATCAGGCCACAATTCTTTTAAGATTAGGTAATAGGCCTTCTTAACTGTGTATAAGCCATCCTGATTTGGCCTCCACACCGGCTATACTAGACTTGTAGAATTTTTATTAGTGTGTATGACCATAATCTTTGGAATTATTAGTTTAATTACTTTCTAAATTAGAGAATCTCATACCTAATTTTAATTGTGTGTGATATCTCTTTATAGTTTCATATATGCTAATTTTATTTGGAGGATATATGGAACATTTAAAAATTCAAGGGAAAAATTCTTTGAAAATCTTAAATTATGTCATTAGTTGGATTAAGAAAGAAAAAGCATATAAAGATTTATAAAAAAACACATCAAACATAAAATTGAACTCCAACAAAGAAAAATAATAATGGAAACTAGTACTTTTAAACTAGCAAATGAGAAACTTTAAGTTTCATTTTTTATAAAATTTAATTTTATAGTTTATGTAGACATCTCATGATATATTATTCAACTATAATTTTGAGAGTAGAACTACAGGATTTTAGTGAACAATATTTATTAGCCCTGAAACTAAGTTTGGAAATTGTTAGGTCAATGTTGGGGAATTATTTTTAAATTATAAAATTTACTTTTGATGTTTTGTGGACCTGTGAATATATAAAAATAGAAAAATGTTGGAACTCATGATCTCAACTACATCACAATATTTTAATCGAAAAAATATTTTCACACAAATTATGATATAATTTATTTCACTTCAGCTTAGCCAAAAATGAATTTAATTTAAAAATTCATCATCTCACGTTTTTTTGAGATGGAATCAAATATATTTTTGTTAGATGTTTCTAACATTCTATGAAAGATAGTTGACGGGTTAGCCGTAATAGCTTTAAGATAATGTTTTGAATGATTCTTACTATTATATTCGATAACTGGCAGGTAGAATTAGATATCAATCAATTGTAATTGAACCTACTCTAAACATTTTGGGATATATTAATTTTAGAAAATCCTAGCTTTTGACAACGCATGCTGCATAACTAATTAAAAGATCTTCTTAATGAATAAAATTTGTATTTATTGTTGAACATAAGGAAGTAAATGAAGAAGTTTAGATGACTTCTCATTCTAGATAGAAATATTCTATTCTTAAATCAGTCATTACCACCATGCCTTTTTTTTTTACCTATTAGAAGATGAATCAACTCTCATTGATAAAAACTCATCAAAGAAAGACGCAACCCTTAAACAGGTAAAACAAGTGACATTAACTAAGTAAAGGTCTATCAACTTTGACAAAATATCGGGACATTATTCATGAAAAACCTAATTTTGATATACTGCTAGTTTGAACATTCTAGTTTGAGAGTTATGGATTTTGTATGAATTTCTTTGATCCCTAAAGAAAGGTACTAAAGTGTTACATACTATACTATAAGTTATTAGTCTCCCTATTTTTTTGGGGAAACTCTCTGTGAGCTATGATTGAGTGAAGCCTGTGATGATCAAAATAATTTATTGAGGATTGTTTGCCTTTTTAAATGGCATAGAAAGCCCTTATAACCTTTTATGCTTCTCCTAGAAACAATAAAATTATTGATTACAATATTTTGAGGTTACAACATCATTTTCAAATTTAGACAAAAATTTAGGTTAATGGGGTTTCATATGCATGATAGAAATTAATCAATTGTATGTTTGATTTCATTGCAAAAGTTATAATAGACATAATTTCAACAAATTTGAGATCATCTATATTAGTTATTGGGTAACTATTAAAATTTATCCAAATTAAGACATAAAATAAAGTGCCCTACATCTCATGCACGTCAAGCCAAGCATATAAACATTAGACTAGTGCATGAATGGCTATTAACGACTCTATTGCGTTATGTTCATGGAATTCCGACTAGGAACCACCATATTATAATGTAGCTCCGATATTGGATAAATTTATCTAATTCATAATCCCACGAATGACGGTTTCAAAACACCAATACTTGGAAATTATTTAATCAACGCACGCACTAGTGGAGAACCCTTGATTTAACACCTGTAATCAAAGGCAGTTACCGTCTTTGATTGTGATCTGAAAGAAGTTCTGAATTCGGAACTCCCACCTAGAACCTGTCAAAATTTTTAATGCCGCGTTTAATTCGTTTAAAGGTGTTTCTTGAAGAACTTCCTTTAATTAACATCAATTAAAGGCAGTTCTATTGAAGAACATTCTTTTATTGGTTTCTTTATTTGAATTTTTGTCCTAAGTATATATAGCTAGGGTTTATTTTTGCTCCCTTAGTTTATTTTTTGCTTTCTTTTCCTTCCCTTATTTCTCTTCCCCAAATATTCCTATTTTCCTTCCCTTTAAAAAAATCCGCCAGCGTCTCTCTTTTTTCTCTGTCGCCGTTATCCTTCACTTATCTTCTGTGTCGTCCCTCTTTTGCTCCTCCGATGCTGTTCCTTTTTTCTCTTCTTCACCGTCCCTCTTTACTCTTCACCGCTGTCCCATTTTCTCTCCACCGTCATTCCCCTGTTTTCTCTTTCTCCTCCACTGGTGAAGCCCTAAGACGTCTCTGCCTCGGTCAAAGCTCCGCCACTCATCTCCTAAGCTCCGATCAAAGACCGACGTCACACCTCTGTATGGATTTTGCTGTGTTTTAGGGTTCAGGGAACCTCCTAAGCTCATATCTGAAATTGATTTTCTTTTTGGAAGATTTTTTTAGGACATTAGAAACAGGTTACAAATTCATAAATGATTTCAGACCCAGATCAAAGGCTATTTTTAAACCGTCTTTGACCAATTTCGATCAAACCCACTACCGAAGAAGTCACCTACAAAGTGACTTCTTTGGTCATTTAAAACCACCTTTAATGAGGCTTCCTCCACTAGTGATGTAATGTCTAATGTTCATGGACATTGGTTTTATAATCGTTGTTGATTGGTAGAATGAACTAATCCTTTTAAAGAACACTATGTATATGTACTTATTCTGATATCGGAACATAGTTGATCCAGTACTCAAAAAATGAAGTAGTTTGTTGTGATTCTGTAAGCTATATCGGTTTTGTCTAATTTTCTAGACTCATGACTGGAAGGACACTCGATATCTGGACATATATCAGAAAGTTTTTTAAATGTAATAAAAGTACTCGGTCGTACACCTCGACACTGTGATCGATGAATGAGCTTACATTGGTCGTTTCTTCAATCTATGATTGTATTTATATATTAAAATGCTTCAGAATGAACGTAGGTAGAAACACCATATGTTGATCAAATACCAAATAAGTCCACTATTGCCGCCAATATTCCCCTTACCTTAGCATATGTGTCAGTTTTATGATATATTTTTGAACATGGAATATGATCATACACAGTTTTAAAAATTGGATTTCAGTACGACTACTCTTAATTTTGAAGCATGCTGGTGGTGGTGGTTCTTGTTCCTGAAGGTTTTTCAGTGAAACATTAGTTGGAGGTGTTTAACATCCTTCTCTAATTGAAGGGTATATTGTGTGTTTATTCATTCATATTTGAACCTATATGTTGAAAACCTGTCTTTTTTTTGGTAGGGTCAATAAATTTAATTGACTGTGCTAATATTATTTTGGCCAACCTAGGAATCTCGTATGAGTATGTTCAACTTGTTGAATATTTCATTGAGGTGGCGCCTAACCATTCAAGGATGGAAAAATATATATTCATGTGTTGTCCTGGTAAAGATTGTGAAAATGATTTTTACATGGGGGTACGTGGTCTGCGGGAAAATTTGATAATCCAGAGTTTCAAAGAATGGTATATGAGATGTATTTGGCATAGATAAGGTAAGGATGTACATGATAATGGTGCGGCTAACCAAGCAACACAATCTATTGATTCAGATGAGCAATTGGATGATTATATGATGTAGCTAGGAATTTTTGGGGTCGATCGAAGGTCCTACAAGTTATGTACAATGACAAGGAAACACCTTCGTATAGGAGGGTCACATACTGTATTGAGCATGACCCTTAATTTAATGAATTTGAAAGTTATAGATGGCCACTCTGACAAGAGAATGATGTTAGCACTGCAGTTGATAAAGAATTTTCTCCATGTGGAAAATTTATGCCAGACCGTGTTTATACTGCTAAGAAGATACTATGTCTAATGGGAATTAAGTTGAAAAATATACATATGCTTGCTCGAATGATTGTATCCTTTACCGAGGAAAGGCAGATAAACATAGAGATCATTACAAAGTATGTAATGAGCCATAGTACAAGTCGAAGACTAACAATGTTTTTGTGGTGGTGAGGCTGTTACAAAGATGATCAAAGAAACGTTAGCAAAGGCTACATAGTATCTCCCAATAATTCCCAGGTTAAAATGGTAGTATAAAAACAAGGAATATTCAAAGCATTTGATGTGGTATGATTACTGATTTAAACCCGATGATGATGTTATTTAGCACACCTCTCACCATGATCAGTAGAAAAATAATGATGATATGTACCTGGATTTTGGCAACGAACCACAAAATTTGCATCTATGCTTATCTATAAACAATATATAAAACCCTTTTGAAATTTTAGGTAGTAGTTACAGTTTGTGGCCTGTCTTGGTTGTGATTTACAATTTTCCCTCTTGTTTAATGATGAAATAAAAATATTTTCCCATAATTAATGATTTTAATGCCTAAACGGAATGGAAACGACAACGATATATATTTGGCATAGTTAGTTAACGACCTCGGAAAGCTTTGGTGAGAAGAGAATTGGACGTACCATGGTTTTCGTTGAGGCAGTCTTAGGATAAAAGCAATGTTGTTTTGTACCATTAATGATTTCCCAGTTTACGTTATTTTAGTTAGGTATTCAGTGAAAGGTCGCATGTCCTGTGTGTGAAAAGAATACTAGATTTACCCAATTGGAACATGGTAGGAAATTGTATATCTTGGTCATATGAATTTCTTACCAGTCGCCCATGGCATAAAGCAAAAGGCAGTTCAATGGGGAGATGATGCAGGAGTTAAATTTTATCATCATTCGAGAGACACTCCCCAACCATGTTAGAGTATCCATAGTCGGTTGTGCATTTTTTTAAAGTCTATTTACCTTAAGAGTATAAGTCGTGCAAGATTGGGTCAACTTCAATCCATAGTTGTTGAGGAGCTATATTAAATAGAGATGTACCCCCCTATTTTTTTGACATCATGGTGCACTTAATTGTACATCTAGTTAGAGAAATCAAATCATGTAGGCCGGTGTTCCTTCAATGAATGTATCCCCTTGAGAGGCAAATGAAAATATTCAAGTGTTGTGAAGAATAGATATAAGCTAAAATCAAGAATAGTCCAACATGTATGTGGTGGAAGAGGTTATTGAAATTTTTACTAGCTACTTGAATGAGGTTAAATCCACCGGGCTTCCGAAATCAAGGCATGTGGGAAGGATAACGGGACAAGGCATACGACACGACCATTTAGTTAGTTCATCGATGACCAACCAAAATATTGTGCACTTGTACGTTCTACGTCACTGTGATGTAATTTGGTCATATGTGAAGCTCTGCATGACTGAGATCCGGTCACTAAATAGCATATTTAGGGACATGCAGGTCCATAGCCATCACATGAGGGGATTCACGTGTTGGTTAACAAACTTTATTCGGAGCAAAGACCACTCCAAAACTATAAAGCGGTTGTCTTGAAAAGCATTGACCACTTCCACCTCCTACAATGGATATACTTTTGGGACCAAGAAACTATATGCTAAAGTAGTATCTCAGAATAACACAATGTCAATAAATTTGAGGCGCTGCATGTTCTGAACAGAAATTACCATGCTTGCGGATACGCCCAAATGATTTACTTCAGCACAATTACCAACATATTTGAGTTGAATTATGAGACACAAATGGTTATTATTTTAGAGTGTGATTGGGTGAACGACTCCACAGGTTCTAGGTTGGAACCCCTGGGCCTTACATTGGTGGACCGTAGAAGACGGGGATTTCCTACAAATCAACTCCCAATGGCTCAACAAGCGTATCAGGTGTTTTATGTGAAGGATCCTACAATTTGGAACTAGAAGATTATTGTGAAGGGAAAGAAAACTTCTGTAGATGACGAATCCATAGAACACTACATTGTAGGGAATGAAGATGTTCTGCTCCAATATATCAGTGATGATTCTCAGTTACCAAAGGACAATGTAAGTTTGAGACAGTTTATAACGAGAATTGAGCAATAGGAAGGGATTTGGTTGGATTCTCATGGAAATGTTGTCAAGAAGAATTTGAAAAGAAAGAACAAGAAGGAACATCCACAGAAAACTTAGCTATACAACATGTATTATGGTTCTCAACGGTAAGTATCAATATTAATGTTATCAATTGTTTAGACTATTACAATTTAAATCCCAATCGAAATAGCTAGACTATCATAGTGCTCTATTTATGACTTAGCTTCCGACAAGGGAGCAGGATGTCGAGCTCAGGTATTTCAAACTTCCAAGTTTTGAAATCACATCAGAATTGGTTTTAGTAACAGAATCGGCGCCGCGTGCACATGGGATGAAATAAATAAAACATGATTTTCGTTATGACAGACCAGTGCCAGTTCCAATAAATGGGTGTTATATACCTACCCACTCAATTGAAGTATAGCACCATGACAACTACCTCACAGGGAAAAATCGATTCTTCAAACATGTAGAATTACTCGCTCTAAACAGTAGAGGAACCACTCACCACGAACACCCTCTATGAAACAACGATCCAAAAAAGAGAAGGAAAAACATGTAGCCTACAATCTCAGGACCCGACATCTATAAATAGAGATGCAAGATAGCAAATCAAGTACTAAGTGATTTCTTATTCTTTTTTTTAAAATCAAGTAAGTTGTTTAAAAAACACAAGCAATAAGGGAAAAGGGAATAACTCTAACTTGGGCGTCGGGGTTTTCTCTAGGGCAACACCGCAGGGATCTCTTTTGTAGATACTCGGAGAGGCTTGGTTTCCGCCCTTGATTTTGGGAACTATGTTGATCATGAAAGTCCCCCTCATTAGTGGTTCCATTTGTGGGGATATTTTCTTTTCTTTCTTAATCTCCATAGTACTTGGGAAAGGATGGAACTCAAGCTGGAGTCATCATGAAGTTTGAAATGGGACAAAGGGATTCTCCACTAGTGTGATTTAAAACTATCAGGATTTTGTATATTAGAGCATCCACAATGGTTGCTCCTTAACTCCACTTTTCTTCATAAGGAGCACTCCTTTTTTTGAAAGATTACATACAAGCAATCAAATTACATATAAACATCCTAATCTAGGACGTAACTAGGAGACACCACCATTGAATATATTGAAGCCCAGTGAAACATGAAGTTTCATCCATTTGAATAGTTAGGGACGTCTTTCCGAGAACACACAAATGCTACACCACCATCAAACCGTTGCCATCAAAACCGAAACTACCATTATCTCATCATCAGCGACCACCTGTAGGTTGGGAAATCACGACGGGGACCACCAAACAATGCCATGAAGAAATTGCTCTAATATTCACATTTTTATGGGGGTGTGTTTTGAACCCTATCTCTCTCAGTTATAGAGAGTTTAGATTACCACTAAACTAGACTCAATTCACAAGAGCACTCCTTATTTAAGGATGACTATTGTGGATTTTTAAGAACCACTCCTTAATAAGGAGTTGCTCCTTAATTAAGGAATTGATACCTCTTTATTTGTGAAATGTCAACCAACCAATAATTGACACTTGGCATGACTTGTTTTTTATGTTTAATTAATTGTAATTTAGAATGAAAAAGAAGCGCTTAAAAGTTCTTATTTAAGTAAATCCATTGTTAATAGTTGATTCTCACATAGTTTTTAGAGAAAAGTGCACTTTAACCCTATATTTTGGTCGAGAGTACAGAAATTACCCTCTAAAATCTGAAAGTGCAAAAATAATCCTGAATTTCATTGATCGAAATGTCAATGGTCAAATTGGCCAAAAATCACTGAAATGAATATTTTACCCTTCTATTAAAAATATTTAAAAACTAAAAATAGCAAAAGACAGCAATGCCCTTTTCCTTTTCAGTTTTTCATTCTTTCTTTCTCCTCAACTTTTGTTTTTCATTCTTTTTTCTTTTGTTTCACAAATATTTCTTTTCCATGGTTGTTTTTGTCTTCTCCCCGATTATTCCATGGTTGCCGTCGTCTTCTCCTCAGTTCTTCCATGGTTGTCGGCATCTCCTCCGTGGTTTCCTCCATCCATTTCAACGATATCGTCGATTGGAGTTTGTTTCTGGTAATCGGATCTGGAGTATTCAAATTTGTAGATTGAAGTTTTTTTCTGGCTATTGAAGCATATAAATCATACGGGGCTAGGGTTGAGGGCTCGGTGGGGATGATGGGGCTGGGTGACGGGCGGGCTAGGGTTTGTAGTTGCGCTGGGATGGGGTTGAATTGGGGTCAGATTTGGTAGGGTTAGGCTTTTGTGAAGTTGTCAGCGGGGACTCACTGGGTTTGGTGGTGTGATCGATGAAGCGGGGTTGTTTTGGTAGAGCTGGTGAGGAATGTTGTTTGAGGCAGCAGATGGTGAGGAATGGTGATGAGGCGGCGGATGGTGGGGAACGGCGGTGAGGCGGCGAATGATGGGGAACGACAGTGAGGCGGCGAACAGATGGTGGATACGGTGGTGAACGGGGGGTGAATGAGGGTGGATGTGGTGGTGGAGATGGGGTGGCTGATGGTGGTGGTGGAGATAGGGTGTTCGGTGGTGGTGGAAGAGACGGGGTGGTGCTGCGATAGGGTTGTGAAGTTGTGAGGTGGTGGCCGGTGGTGATGGAGATGGGAGGTGGAGGGGACGAGGTTGTGGAGGAGCCGGGGTGGTGCAAAGATGGGGTTGACAGTGGTGGAGGTGGTGCTGAGCGGAAGTGATGATTGGCGGTGGCACAACGAGTATGGGCTGGGAGATTAGTGGCAGGTCTGGGCTGGGCGGTGGTGCGACATCGGAGATGGTGGTGCGGCGGTGGAACTGGTGATGAAGAAGAAGGACAAATTAGGGGTATTTTTGTCATTGATGTTTTTGTTTTAAGAGTAGGGGTTTTTTGTCTTTTCATAAATGGTCAATGCCGAAATAGTGCAATCTGGGTATAATTGCACTATTTTACGAACATTTAGGGTTTGTTTTGTACTTTCAGATTTTACAAGGACATTCCTCCACTTTCTCAATCTTATAGGGTCATTCTTGCACTTTTTCCCTAGTTTTATCAAAATTCAAGATGTGGCACTTAAAACGTGCCCATTAAATCAACTACCATTATGGATGCTCTTGTTATCTTTCAATGTATCACATCAGACCATGTGCGGTGGCGAAACTGTTCTGAAGCCGCTTTTGTGGTTTCATTATATTAAATATTTAATCTCTCTCTTCCACCTCATCAATTGAAACCACAAAGAAATCATTCTATTTTTACATCCACGATGGTTGAAACTGCAAAGAAATCATTCTACGATGGTTGAAACCGCTTCATGGATTCCACTTGATTTTTCTATCTTACTAATTAATTAAACCTTTAATATTTAATTTAAATAAATTTGTCAATGTGAAATTTAATAATACATTGGCATTTTCAAAAATGAATTTCGTTTTACTTAATACATTGCCTTTAAAATTTTGAAGAGATACACGCTCATGATATGTCATACCATGTACAATAATAAGCTCGTTCTTGTGGTTTCAGTTCATTAAATAATCAATCTCTCTCTTTCACCTCATCAATTAAGCCCACAACTAAATCATTCCATTTTTTCTCTACAATGGTTGAGACCACTCCATGGACCCCACTTATTATCTCTATCCTACTCATTATTTTTACCTTTAATAATTAATTAAATAAATTTTCCAAAAAAAATAAATTGTAATGTGAAATTTAATGATACACCTATAATTTTTTAATTGAATTTTGTTCATTCAAATTTAATTTTTGAATTTAATTTTAATTTTAAGAATTATAATTAAAAAGAACCATATATATTTTTAAAGAATGTAATTTTGATTTTTAAAAAGATCCAAAACTTAATTTTGATTTTTAAAATAAAAATTATTTTTTTTTACAATTTTCCATTTTCGGATTTTTAAATAACACAGTAATTTTCAGAAATTTAAAAAACTAATTTTATTTTAGTTTTTTGGTTGGGGTGGCACCACCTGATTGGGCCACGTGTCCCAATCAGCCGTAATTTTTTTTTTAAAAAAGAGGTGGTCAGCGGTGCCATGTGGTCCAATCATTGGGTGCCACATTGCACCATTGGTTAAAGAAAATGGCATAGTGACAAAAGCTGTCAGGCAAACATGTGCATAACATTGGACGCAGTGCTGGACGTGGGCTTAGTCATGTGAGCCGGATCGCGGGCTGCTTCAATGTTGTCCGCTTTGAGCTCCCAATTGTGGGGGGTTTTCGAACTCAGTTCGGGCTCAATTAAAAATTGAGTCCAATCCGAGCTCCTATTGTACATGCTCTAAATATCTTCTAGTTTTAAAAATTAGAAGAAATTGAAAAAATTAGAAGAAAGTGAAAAAATAACTCTTGATAATTTTTTTAAAAAAACTGGGAAGTGTAGTACAACAAGAAAGTTCCCTGACTGAATTCACGTGGGTTGCCCTTGGGAACAGAACTTGGACGGTCTCAACAAGCTGAACCGAGGGTGGTCTCACTTGTTTGAAACCACTCTGAACCCCCTTGGAGTTTACGGTTTTAATATGATTTTAATTTGATTTTAATTTTTAATTAAAACTACTCTGAAACTCCATTATATATGCTCTCAGATCGTTGAAAGATATCGGATTCAATGAAAATTAAAGAGTAAGTTGAGTGATTAATAGGACTCTGCATTCGTACATATTGAAGGAGTTTTATATTAGACCAAGTCCAAGAGCTTCCCCATAATAGGAATTTTCATTGATTATAGGGATTCTACATGGTTTTTGAGCTCCAAGAGCT
>JAULKK010047754.1:0-18834 GCA_032355705.1 Rubia peregrina
ACAACATATTCTTTACCATATTAGGTAAGAATGAAAGGGTGCCATTTTATGTGGGACGGACGAAAATAGAAAGGGTGACATTTATTACGGGACGGAGGGAGTATGATTAATACCATTTCTTCCGTCCCACTTTATTTTATTTTATTATTTTTTGAGAATAAAACTTTATAAATTTTTATCATAAATATAAATTAGTTCATATATAATAAATATGTCACATGATATATTTTTAGATTCATTTTAATATTTATTTTTATACGATATTATTATAAGTAACTAGAAATATTTATGGTCAAATAAACTCATTAAAAATTATAAAAAATAAATAAGTAAAATGAAGTGGACCGGAAGGAGTAAATAATATACCAAGCAACTTATCTCTCTTTCAACTTCCTCTGAAATTAAATTACATTTTCCCTACAATTTGAGTTTCAATTCACGCTTATCCAAACTAATATGTTCAATGTAAATATGAATTAAATATTTTAATTCATATATTATCTCCAACGAAAATAGGAATTTAATATTTTAATTCATATATACACAATTACACTATTTTTAAACATATATAATATTAAAATAATTATTATATTCAACGAAAATATGAATTTAATATTTTAATTCTTATACATACAATTACACTATTTTTAAATATATATAATTTTTAAATTATAAGATAATTTTTTTATACATATCACTAAGTGTGTGCAATTCAAAGATTTATGTTGGAGATTTTTTTTTTCTCCAATACTAAGTTTGTAGAAATACATCACTGATTCCATATCATAATTTTAACACGTGACAATGAATTATGATGTGGGTTTAGTGTCACATATTTCCATATCATGACAATGTATAGTGACAAAGAATTATGATAGGTCACACGGGAAAAATCATAAAAAAAATATTATTTTAAAATAATAAATGTGTGAATTGCACATTTAAATGTTTGAATTGCATACGTTTAGTATTTTTTATAAATAAATTACCTAGTAATTTTAATTATTGTACAAACATGGAGTATTGTCTAAGTAGGGATGGCAGTGGGTCGGGTTTTGATAGAGGTCCGCCCCGCATCCGCTCCATTGGGGCGGGTATGGATGTAGTTTTTGTGGAGGTGGGGCGAGTATGAGTATGAAAATTGATACCCGACATTGGTAGTGGGTCGGGCATGAATATTAATTCATCCCCGCCCACCCCATCCCCGCCCCACTATGCCCGATATGTATACATTTATTTATTATATAATATACTATTATTTATCCATAATGCACATGTTTTACTTATAATATTTTTATGTAAATATTATTAAACTTTTAATATTGAAATTAGTCATTTTAAAGTAAAATTTAGGTGTTTTTGGAGATATAAATAGGGTGAGTAAAATGGATTTGAAGTGGGTCTGAAGACCCAAGTGGGTGATGAGACGGGGTGGATTTTAGATAATACCTGATGGGGTGGAATGGATTTTAACGTTGTACCCGCCATGGGTGATGGGGTGGAGTGGATTTTAATGTTGTACCCGCCATGGGTGATGGGGGTATGAGTATGAAAATTTTATGTGAGTATGGGCATGGAGGTATCATAATCTGTACCCGCCCCGCCCCATTGCTATCCCTACCTATGTATATCTGCAGAAATATTTTGTATATTTTAAATTGAAAATTCTTCAGGAAATAAGCCCATAAATCATGGACTAGTTTATAGAATGTTTTTTTAAAAATTAATGAAAATTTAAGTTTTTTGTTAAATGAAAAACCTAATTCCCCTTTCTTCTACATTTTCTCTTCTTTCTCTCTCCAGCGACTGTTTCTCTCTTCTCTTTGCGTCGTTCTCAACCTCTTCTATGCCTCTTCTTTGTTTCTCCATAGGCACTCGTTTCTCCGCCTCTTCTTTGCGTTTCTTCGCATCTTCTCTACTATTCTCCGTCTGCTTGTTTCTCAAATTCTTCTTCGGCATCACTGCTGGTTTGTTTCTTCATCTGTTGCTGCATTGTTCGCCGGATGAGATATTTCGTGTGTCTAGGATTTGTTTATGATTGTATCATTGCTCTTTTTTTGTTCTATTGTTCAGATTTGGTATGTTCTTTATTTTTTTAGCGTTAGAAATAATTTTTCTGTGTTTTGAGTTGATTTGTGTGTTTTTCTGTGTGTAGATTTTGAATTGTCCTCTCGTTGTTACAACAAACTTGATACTTGTTCGTCTTGAATTACGAGCTGCATTCGTTTACTTATATGTTGCAGGTGTTATTATCATATGTGTACTTGTTTGTTGTACTATAAAATGACCTCTCTCTTTTTCTATTTTTGCTGATTGTTCATTTTGAATTCCGCGCTGCATATGTTTACTTATATGTTGCACATGTTAGTATTCAATGTGTACTTATTAGTTGTACTGTGTGTGACCTTTTGTTTTAATTTGTTGTTAATTGTACGTTTTGAATAACGAGTTACATCTGTTTACTTATATGTTGCATCTGTTAGTATCCGGTGTGTACTTGTTAGTTGTGTTGTGTGTGACTTTTTAAAACAGTTATTGTTTGTTGTTCATTTTGAATTAGGAACTGCATCTATTTACTTATATATTGCAATCATTAGTATTTAGTGTGTACTTGTTACTTTTATTGTGTTTGATTATTATTTGTTTTGAATTAAAAATTGTACTTGTTTGCTTATATGCTGCAACCGTTAATATCAAATGTGTATGACTTTTTGCAGCAGTTGGATCTAAACTTGAAGTGGTATGTAATTGCACAATATTGAACATTGAACTCCATAAGACATTTAGGCACGAGTGTGATTTAGATGAAAATGACACTGAACTCAAAGAATTCGAAAATGATCTTACCTTTAAAGGTTAATAATTTATTCATTGTATTAGAGACTGTTAGTTAATCTAGATAAGAGCACTATTGTAATTGTAAGTTCCATAATAGAAGATTTTTGCTATGAGCACTTGTAGGATTTATCGCGTATCTTCCTCTTTGTTCAAGTGTTAAGAGTTCTTCTCGTGTATGAACCCAACAACATTTGCATGATTTTTATACAAAGTATACAATGCTTTTACATGTGTTATTTTCATGCTGACAAGACTTTTAGTGGCATCGCTTTGATTAAAAGTGGGAAAATTTACTCCCGTGTTTGAAAAATAGAAGTTTTAATGTAATTATTACACATTGTAAGGTATCAAATGAAATTCATATTGAAAATTTTAAAAATTATGAATTCGTGAATTGGTCTGATTTAGTGGTAATCCACACTCTCTATAACAGAGAGGTTCAGGGTTCAAACCACACTCCTATTAAGAATTGTTAATATTAGAGCAATTTCTTGATAGGGATAACCCACCGTTATAGGACCATGTCAGTAATTCCCGCTGTGATTTTCCAACATGCAGTAAGTCGATAAATATGGGATCATGGTAGTTTCAATTTTGATGACAGTGGTCCGTTGGTGGTGCAGTATTTGTGTGTCTCAGGAGGGCTTCCCAGTCTATTCAAATGGATGGATCTTCATGCTCCACTGACCTTCAGTAGATTTGGTTAAAAAAGATCATACGCGTATATTGCACTAAAAAGATGGTCAAATTCTTATCATACACAAAATGCATCATTATCAGAACTAGAATCTTGCTTCACTGCTTTCTCCTTCTCTACTTCTCTCTAAATTTTTCTCTATAGAATTCATCCCCAGTCCTTTGAAGATTTGAAGATCTTTAATGTGTTTAAGCTCTAGCAGCTTCAATCCTCTTTTGAATTTCAAAATTTGAACTTCAAATGAAATGATATTATGATACCATTCATACCATATCAGTTACCATTATTGATTTAGGAAATCACAATCACAAACATGATTGATGAAATCACAATCAATTCCTTGATTGAGGAAATCGTGATCTCATCAAAATCCTCCTCTTTCTTTATATTACCAACGTCGTCATCCTACAACACTCGCCACTTTCCTTCATCACAATCAAACCTATTATATTGCCCTTATAGCCCAAATTTATCGCATCTCCATAATGACCATGGGTGATGGCATAGTCTCCATGTACAATGGCCTCAATATGGTTGTCCTCTCCACCTCAAACCATCAAAGTAGCCCACTTAACAATGTGACGCATTTCCTTGTTACCAAAATCATTAGCCCTAAGCTAAAAGGGTGGAGTCTATGATTTCCGTAATGAAGAAAGCATGGAGGTGTCATAAGCATTTTGATGGTGACCAAATGGAAGAGAAAATGGCGTTGTTTGAGTTCGATTAGATGGCAGACGGAAGCTGGGTTATCGCAAAATCACCATGGTGATTCGATCATAGCTTGGTAGCTTTGGTAGAAATAGATGGAGAAACGCCTCTTCATCGACTTTCTTTTGCTGAAAATTCATTCTAGATTCTTGTTCATAAACTTTCACCCATGTTCATGACACCGGATGTGACAGGTTTGATTGGAGATTACCTTGGTACCTTTGTCAAAGTCGCCAAGAATAAGTCTAGATCGAGCCGGGAAAGACTCTGAAAATTAGAGTAATTATGAATGTGTAAAAACATTGCCTAAAGTTATAACCATGGAACATGAAGACAATGATTACCAATTCTACTTTCATTATGAATGTCTCTCGGGTTTCTGCCATCTGTGCGGTGCTTGGACTGTTCCCGACTTGAATGTCCCTTCAAGAATACCCTCCAGAGATATTAGTTGATGCCAATGAGCTACGACACGTGGCTGCTATTTGAAAATCAACAATCTTTTACCCAACCTAGTATGGGTGTGATGCACATGTAAAAGAGACTGGAGCAGATTATACCTCAGCTAAAAGCAACAACTTTTTTGGTATCACCACAGAACACACCAGAAGCTAGATAGCCGGAGATTAGGTGATCAGAGACGCAGTCTCGGAACGGTCAATCCCAAGAGGAAAAAATACAGCAAATTAGGAATTATTTACCCCTTCAATCAATGCAGCCAACATCTTCCCTAAAATTACGCCTTTGACTGGGCAGACTTGTAGCACCACCAACAACTATATTCTGCTTAAAGTTAAAGGTGTGGATTGTGCATGATCCTTCTATGTTAGTAAAATAAATCATATCTACACAAGCTAATAATCATTCTTTGAATAATCAAAACATTTATTTGCGGAAATAAAACAGTGAAGCAGAAAATTCTACCTTCATGTCAGATAGTAGTGCTGCCCGATTTTGGGCCGAACCATTAGAGGCTACAGACAGTCCTCATAGAAGGTTAACAAAGCTAGCTACGTGTGATAGAGACCTAATCCAATCCCTGGCAGCACACCCATGTGAGTAAACTCAGAAGAAACTACAGGAAAATAACCCAATGGATGTGTACCTGAACAATCCCCCTCCAAGCGTTGCTAGTAAGCCAATGGTTATAGAAGTCTTATCAGACGAAGAATTGGATTTGATATTACCACTAAGTTAAATAGGTAAATAATGTTACACCGCCCAAATGAGACTTGCATACGGGGTATAATCACCCTCATTTTCTCAAAATGTTCGACTCACAACCCCTTAGTATTGATGTAAAACCTTATAGTAAATGGGAACTACGAAAATAATATAAGCACACATACAGTAATTCCAATCAATTAATACTTTTCCTGTTCTACCTTGTAGCTTGAGGCCTTCAAAAAGAGAATTATGCTTCTACCTTAAATAAGGCATTCTGAAATTCAGTTCTGTCTCGATCTTGTGGATAATTTTTGCCAAAAATTGGAAACAAATTTTCCTATTTCCGTAGAAAATTTCCAATAAAGCAGCTTCTACCTCAAGAGAAAAACAAGGCCTTTAACTCAATATTTCAAGTTGTACCTGGACTGCTCTACCCTGAAAAAATACAGCAAGACCTTCATTTGATGATCAGGTTCTACCTTGAAAGAGATTCAGGGCCTTGGATGGAGTAAAATATGGTGCTAACTTGAATAGAGATTCAAGGCCTTGACGAGATTTATAACTTGTGCCGTTTCTACCTTATAAAATTTTCAAGGCCTTCTTGAGTGCTTCTCCCCTTGTCGAATCCAATATATGTGAGGGTCGAATCATTCTTGAGAACTTAACGAGCAATAAGGCATAAGATGCTTAGGGATCTTCAACAAGTTAGCAAGTATGATTAAAAATATTAGAATTTAGGTACACTTATGTTGTATATACCAGACGTAGCGATTCTACAATCGCCCATGTCACTTTAAGTAAGTGGCTAAATTTGTAGCCATACAGTGATCTATCAATTCCAAACAATCAAATCATTAGAAAATCCCATGTTTTTTAACCCATTTGAGTAGATACTCAATTTTCACCCATTTCCAATTCAGCTGAGCATGTTGCTACCTCTACGCATTAGTTCCTTCTCCATTTTGAGAAATTCAGGTAGCCTTTCCTCAATGTTCATCCATCTAAGGTAAACAAATCATAATTTTTCTGAGTAGCCTACATATTTCCCCCGGAAATCCCAACAACAAGAACCAAAATGGTATGAAACTGGTTTTGTAAACCTCTTCTTTGTGGATTCATCCCCTTACCAATTTTTTAAAAAACTTTTAGTAAACCTTCCTCGGAACATCAACCATCTCCTCATCAATTTTCATAATTTTTTTGGGTGGACATCCTTATGCTTTGACATTTTCCTTTCAGCAATAACCTAGTGCAGGAAAGTTATGATATTCATTTTCCTTGGTCATTATGATCTCTATACTGCTCTAAAAATTCTAAAAATTCCACACATACCGTATTTATTCATGCTATTTATTTCCACTAACTTTCACAATTTTTTGGGTAAGTTACCTTATACTTTCACAATTTTGTTTTTGCAATAATGCAGTGCCACCAGATTCTGGTGTTCAACACACTGATGCTTTTATGACCTCTATACAACTTCAAAGACTCTGATAATTTTAGAGATACTGTATTTATTTATTTTCTATGTCTCCAAGAATTTTCATTATTTTCAGGGTAAAATTTCCATGACAAATGAATACAACACAATACTATCTTCATCTACTGTTCAGTTTTTGCAAAGAATTCCAAGCTCTTCTCCTTTCAACCATTTATCACTTCTCTCATGTGTCTTTCCACAATTGGGAAAAACTCCAATTCAAAACATAAGGTGGCTCAGAAATAGGCAATTAAGAATTGAATAAACATATCAGAAATAGAAGGATATAACTCTACCTTGATATTGTCCTTTTCCTTCCTTGGCCATGTTCCTTTCAATCCAAATGTGATAAATAGTAGCCATTAGTGCTAGCATCCCAACTTTCCTTCTTGTTGCCGACCCCTTGCATTTCCTTTTCACCCACAGATAATGTATGAGCCTAATGGCCCAGTAAAAAGAAAGAGGGCAGGAACACGAAGCCTGTTTACACAGGGATGCTACCTAGGCGTGAGGTCAGACAGGTAGCATGTTAACAGGCTTTGATGGGAAAGCTCCAGTCTCATCAGTCACCAAACCACATATAACGAGGAAGAGTGTAAGACATAAGGTAAGATTTTTCAATCAGTCTACTATTCACTTAGATACGCTTCCACGTGGCTTCAATGGCTAATGAAAGCGTCGGAGCAGGCACAACTCAGGGTCTGCCTACCTGAATTCTCTCCGCCTGTCTAGTAGGTTTAGGTGCATATTGGGCTGGTGTGGATCATCGTTGAACATACTACAAATTTTGATATTAACATTGGCGCCGTCTATGGGGATCACAATAACCTTTTAGCATCCACTCAGCTTGGAGAAGATGGAGGCACAGATGCTGGAGAATCCATACAATCAGGTGACGATAGAAGACGTAACACGGGAGGATGAACCTGCTCTGACGCTGACACCGATGGGAGAAAGTCATCAAATTCGCACGGCGGATGAGGTGGCAAACAACTCAGAGATCCTTCAAACAATAATGGTGTTCCAGAAAGAGATTATGAACTGGCTTAAGGAAATGAAAGATAGGCAGCCCCGATGGAGGGGATACGACGTGTGCCCAACAGAGCTTTTCCCGGAACAAGAGGGAGATTTCGAGGTGCCCACTAGAGGAGAGAAAGTGTCGCAGACAGTTCAAAGTGGGGCAAGGAGAGATAAAAGCACTACCTCTTCGGGGGAAAATGAGAGTTGGAGCAGAAGAAACAATGGCATACCACGAGTGGAGATGTACCACTCCAGAGAAATAAAGAGCAGACTGGGCGAAAGGTACCGCCAAAGAAGTGAGAGGATGGCTCAAGCAAAGAACTTAGGGGCTCGCCGTTTACCAGGTGGATACAGTTGTTTACAGCGGACCCAAAGCTGAAAATACCAATGAACTTAGGCCAGTACAATGGCGAGGTAGACCCGAAGGACCATTTGCACACGTTTTGTACCAACATGGCTACTTTTGCGATACCACAAGCTATATGGTGCAAGGTGTTTGCAACCACCCTGACAGGTGCGACCAGGGTATGGTTCATGAACCTGGAAGATGGGACGATAGACAGCTTCAGGCAGCTAGAGGTAAAGTTTCTAACCCGTTTCATGCAAAGGAAAAAAGTTTCAGAAGATGAGGTCGGAACTACTTGCTATCAGAAAGAAGCCGACGTAGACACTGTCAGCATACTTGGAGAGGTTTCACGATGAAGTAAACCAGGTGGAGAAGAGGAGCAGCCAGTTCCTCATTGACACATTTGTGAACGGCCTCGAGCATGAGTTTCTGTTGCGAGACTTCACTCTGGACCCGCCAGCGACTGTTGATAAATTGATGAGGATAGTCAAAAATTTCCACAGGATGCACCTGGTTGATAAAAGGAGAATGGAAACATTGGGAAACCACAGTCAGCGCAGGGCTAATAAGGACAGCTCAGAAGAAATGACGAAGAAAGCAGGGGGAAATCGGATGTGCAGCAGGTAGATGTCTGGCAGGTTCAAAAAGTCAAAAAATATTTTCACCCCTCTAATTAAAACACTCAGAGATATTTTCTCCCTTTGTGCAGGAGAAGGCATCCTGGATGTTCCACCCAAGATGAGGATGTAGCCAGGGAAGAGGAATAAGTCTCAGTATTATGAGTACCATGATGACCATGATCATGATATGAATGATTGTATTCACGTGAAGAACAACATCGAGGATGCAGTGCAGAATGAGGAGCTAGCACATTTGTTAAGAAGCGTGAAAGATCGCAACAGGGGCACCTACCATGGAAAAAACAAGTACGAAGGTTTTCGCAGGTAGCATGATGGTCGGGGTAAAGCAAGGAGACAGAGAGTGAAGGCGAGATAAGGGAAATGAGGTGGCCAGAGCCGAGAAAGTTGATGACCGCAAAAGATAAAGAGATAATACTCCCGGTGAATGAGGCAGAGTAGCTAAAGTGACAGATATATACGCCATCATAGGTGGAAGTGCAGGAGGAAAGACTGAGTCTTAGTGAAAGGCACACTGCAGGCAGGCCTCGCAGCCAACGTCGGAGGAAAGGAAGCTGGAAGCAAACGAAGCAATAACATTTGATGATAGTGACCCGATACTGGACAAGCTAATAGGTGCAGATGCGGTGGTGATAACAGTCAGAGTAATGGATAAGAGAATCCATCAAGCGTATGTTGACGAAGGAAACTCTACAGAATTTATGTATTGGCATTTTCTCGAGAAGCTAGATGAAAATACCAGGAGAAAGCTAGAACGGATAGGAATCCTGCTGGTGGATTTCGCAGATAGGACGGTATGGCTGGAGGGCACCATACTCTTCCCAGTGACGGTGGGAGAGGGCGAGAGAAGTAAAACGGTGGACATGGAATTTATAGTTGCAAAGGCAAACAACCCCTACAACCTAATACTAGCAAGGTCAACACTTGCATTGCTTAAGGGCATAGTGTCTACCCAACACCCGTTGTTGGAGTTCCCGACCAGAGGAGGAATAGCCACAGTAAAAGGAGACAAAAAAGGCAGAGAGTGTCATAGGATTGCGCTCAGCAAGAGGAAGCGAGAAAACAAAGGTGTGAGCTATGAGACACATGTAAAAAATCAAGGCCTGTCAGGTTAATCACTGATGAAAATTATCCATCGAAGTTGGGCGTGGAAGTGGAAACGGTGAAGCTGAATGAAAGCTGGTCGGTATAGGTTGGAACTGACCTCCCAACTCAGGTGAAAGACAAGCTGATAAAGGTCTTGGAGGAGAACGGGAGAGTCTTTGCCTGGAAGATATGACGGGGGTGTCGAAGGATGTAGGCTGTCATGAGCTGAAGGTGGACCACTCTTACAGGCCAGTCAAGCAGAATCAGAGGATGTTATACAGAGAAAGGAATGAAGCAGTCAACAAAGAGGTAGGCCAGCTAGTTGCAGCAGGGATTATGGAAGGAATCCCTTATCCAACCTGGCTGGCCAATCTAGTACTGGTAAAGAAGACTGACGGCAGTTAGAAGATGTGTGTAGACTATACAGACCTAAACAAGGCCTGCCCCAATGACTGCTACCCATTTCCGGTTATCAACCAAAAGGTAGACGCTCTTACTAACTACCCAATCAAATATTTTCTCGATGCATATAAGGGGTATCACCAGATCCTCATGCTGGAGAGTGATAAAGAGAAAACTTCCTTCATCACAAAGAAGAGGGCTTTCAGTTATCGTATGATGCCTTTTGGCTTGAGAAATGCTGGAGCAACATATCAAAGGGTGGTGGATAAAGTTTTCCAGAAACATATTGGGAGAAACCTGGAGGTGTACGTGGTGATAAAAAGCAGTCAGTACGAGTATTTCATGGAGGACGTCAGGGAAACCTTGATGCCCTTCAAGGAGACCGAGATGAAGCTGAACCCAGCCAAATACCAATCCAGGGTGGGAGCACGGAAATTTCTGGGACACATGGTGTCAAACGAAGGCCTGCACGCCAACCCAAAAAGATAAAGGCAATTTTAGAAATGAAATCTCCTAACATAGTGAAGCAGGTTCAGTGCCTGAATGGGAAACTGGCAGCTATGAATTTTTTCATGTCACGAGCAGCTGAAAGAGCTCTCCCATTTTTCAAAACACTGAAAGGATGTGTGGATAAAAAGAGGATATTGTAATGGGAATAATTATAGGAGAAGGCATTTGAAGAGTTGAAGACCTATTTGAAAGATCTTCCCACGTTGACCAGCCCAAGGAAGGGAGAAACCTTGTACTTGTATGTGGCAGCGAGTGATGAGGTTGTAAAACGGGAGAACTGGTTGTCCTTGGATTGTTGAGGCTGTCGGAGCAGCTCTGATAGGACCTCTGTGCGGGTCTTATTCCGGCATGATTCAGGCATAAATGGATACCTGTAAAAGAACACAGGCCACTCAGGGTGGGGTGGTGTGTGACTGCACCCGCTCTGATGCCCAAGTCAGGTCGGAGAAGTGGGTGTAGAGAAGATGTAGCTATAGTATCGTGGAGGCTGTGTAGAACATACCTTGCCTAATGGATTTTCTTCTCCTTTTATAGTTGTAGGGTTATGCCCTTATAAGGTTAGATATTGGACCTTTGGTCTTGATTGAATAGAGACATGGGTTTTCCAGCCCATACTTTATCAAGTCCTCTTGCCCGATGTCGCTTTGCTGAACAACTTAGGGCATTTGGGTAATATGTGTCTGAATGTGATTGCCGATGTACATCCCTGTTCGTCAAGCTGGAATTCTGCATTTTGATTTTCTCCTCCAAGGTCACGCTCTGAGGCCCTTATTGGTGTCATCCCAGTAACGTTGGCTTGGGCTCTACGTCCAGGCCTTCTGAATCATGACCGAACTCCAGACAAGATGGGACACGTGGCGGACATCCAGACATGTAGTCTAACCGTCAATAGGTGCATTAATAAAAAGGAGATCATGCGTTGGCGGGCAGTTTCAAAAACCAAAAAGGACCGCCAAAATACCCAGGAAATATGAAAATAGCTCCCAGGGACGCTACCTACTCCATGGGACGCTACTTGTTCCTTGGTAGTTAAGGTTTTAAGGCAGGAAAAACCAGGCTCCGATACAGCCACTAACCATAGGTTCACCTACTTGATCAGGCCATTAGTTGGGGAGACTTGATAATGTATGAGCCTAATTGCCCAGTAGGGAGAAAGAGGGCAGGAACACGAATCCTTTTTACATAGGGACGCTACCTGGGCATAGGGGTAAGACAGCTAGTGGTTTGACGGGCGCTGATGGGAAAACTCTAGTCCCATCAGCCACCAAATCCCATATAACGAGGAGGAGTGTAAGACACAAGATAAGATTTTTCAATCAGTCTACAATTCACTTAGATACACTTCCACATGGCTTCAATGGCTAACGAGAGCGTCAGAGCAAGCGCGGCCATAGACCTGCCTGCCTGACCTCTCTCTGTCTGTCTTGTAGGTTCAGGTGCACATTGGGCTGGTGAAGATCATCGCTGGACATACTACAAATTTTGATATTAACACCCACTTTACAACACTCCTTATAGTGATTGGAATTCATCTAACCTGTAGCCATTGGTGATTTTGATCCCATATGTGCTTAGTATATAAGTTGGAAAAAATTGGTGTTGATTAGATTCTTCTTGCTGATAACATAGTTTACAAGTCCTATCCATGTATTCATATGTGGCTATCATATCCATTTTTCCAAGTATTCCATACAATGTCAACCAAGCTGTAAAAGAATGCTTCTGCAGTAGGTGTCATTTCCATAGAGCATTATATATTTTTCTTTTTGTAGAAGCCACATTTTCATACACAGTTGACCTTAATATCCGATGATTACATTATATGCACAACCCGTAAAGCCATTGCCACTTTCACCATACCATGTCCCCATGATTTTAATAAGATGTTCTTATAACCAACCACTACCTTGTGCTGCTGTAAATCCTAGATTCTACAAAGTTGATTCATGTGTGTGAATGCACCATACTTCGTCGGTTGATACTCCTATATACCCACTCCGTTAAGGTAAAACGAGTGCACCCATTTGACCCAAAGAGTCTCCTTTCTTAAATTAAAATCCCATATTTGTCTAGCAAGTGAAGCTTTATTCCAAACACCACAAAGTCTCTCATACCAAGTCCTCCATTTGATTTAGGTGAGCAAATTTTTTGCCACCCAACCTCATTCTTTTTTGGCCCTCCCCATAAAAACTCTCTACAAAGCCTCTGAAGTGTTTTCATTACATGATCTTGTATGGAAAAGTGCTTGATCCAATACCCAATTGAACCTTGAGCTACCGACTTTGAAAGCTCCAATCTCTCGGTATAAGTCAATGTATGCCCCTTCCATGAAGAAATAACCTTGCTCACCTTTCCTATTAAACTCTCATATTACGAGACTTTAAGTCGATTCACGTCCAAAGGAATTCCAGAAATCTTACAGGCAGCTCCCCCATGGAATACCCATGAAAGTAAGATCATCTACCACTCCTACTACAAATATCATTGATTTCGATGGATTTATTGTTAGGCCCGGGGTATTTTTGAACTCATTCAAACACTGCACAAGAATATTTACTAAGTCTTCATCTCCCTATATAGAACAACATCGAGCCATCGGTGAGGGCTAAATGCTTAATTTTCATGTCCGCACACCCAGGATGGTGCTCAAAGTACCTAGACTTCGTACGCTCTTTAAAGATCCTGGATAAGTACTCAATACAAATGACGAATGACAAACAGTAGTGGTGACATTGGGTCTCTTTGCCTCAACCCTCGTTTTCCATAAAATTTTCCATGTAATTCACCATTCAAAACGACTGAAAAGGATCACGCCATAACACAAAGCATGATTCATCTTACGAACCTGTTTGGAAATTTCAGTTTAAAGAGAACTTCTTCTAAGAACTCCCACGAAACCGTATCAAACACCTTAGTTATATTAACTATTCAACTGACTCTCCCTGAGCTCGATCTCTTTGCGTACCCTCTAATTATTTCCTGAGCTGATATAATATTATATGAAATAAGCATTCCCTCTACAAATGTTGCCTGAGCTTGGTAAATAATTATTGACAAAACACTCGCCATTATTTTTGTAATTACCTTTGTAATCGTCTTATAGAATACATTACAACAAGAAATCGATTGGAAATCCCCTACCCTTAAGTTTCTTTCTTTCTTCGGGATAAAAAATAGACGTATGATTTATCTGCGTCAATAGCTCAGTCATTTCAAAGAATTCCAATGTTGTTTCTGTAAAAATTTCCCCGTCCGTCTCCTATTTAATTTTGAAATATGCTGAGGTATACCTATCTGGTCCTGACGCCTTGTCATCCTTTATTGAAAATAATGCAGCTTTAATTCTCGCCGTAGTAACTCCTGAGCTCAGACAAGCTTTCTTCATCCGCATCAACTCTTAGGCCCCTTTCCAATAGTCTCGGGTCAACTGTAATATGATCTCTCACTGCACCAAAAATATTTTCATAAAACTTAACAAACATACTTCCTTTCTCTCCAGATTCAGTGATAAATCTGTCATTTGCATCCATAATGACAGGCAAAAGTCCTCCCTTTTGCGTCCTATGATGGTTATGGAAATAAGAACTCCCCTTGTCGTCCAAGATAAAATGATTAATTTTTGCCTTTTCACCAAGAATTGTGATTCAGCTCGTTGGAGAAACATTGCCTTTTTCTTCAGCTCCAATAACACCTCCCGCTCAACTTCTGTTGCATGATCAACATCTAATTTTCCAATGAAACCTAGTATTCATCATTCGCCATTTCAGCTCTTTCAGAAATGTGGCTCAAGTAATTTATTCCTAACTTTTTCGACAAAAAATTCAATCTCTTTAACTTTTGAACCAGTTGATATCGCTTATATTTTTCATACTCACCATCCCAAGCTCGACAAACTTCAACTTTGCACCGTGGGTGAATCAACCATATATTTTGGACTCTGAATGGATTTCATAATCTTCTTTCTTCTTCCTGTAAGTTCACTACAAAATGACTATGATCTGAATGAGAATCCGACTCATAAAATATGGTGTAGCATACTTTTGACCCTAATAGTCATTGATCAATACTCTGTCTCACTTCACCTTGTATCTGCTACTACTTCATGTAAAAAAGAGTCCCTCGATATTGAGTATCTGCCAAAGAACACACTCTGCATACCTCCTGAAACCCCTACATGGGATACTGAGATTACTGCTCAGAACCACTCGTCTCTATGATGCTTAGAGTATTATTAAATCTCCCAGAACCAACCACAATAGAATATGAAAAAAGTGAAAAATATACCATGTACTAATCGTAATCTAGGGGGGAATACAAAAATTTCACGGTTCAAAGGAATCGAAGGATAAAGCGATTGAATTAATGGGGGAAATTGGCTACAATTATTCTAGAGAGGTTGTGTCTCTTTTTCTCCAAAGTTTTTTTCTTACTTCTGACTGAGAGCTCTCTTCGATGCTACCACTATAAATTATGGGAAATCGATCAGTGCCAGCACCAATGAACTGTACATGATCCAAAATTGGGAATACAAATGTGACAACTCGGGATGATGAACAAATGACGGGGTATCAACGCCGCCTTAGCAAAGAGCCAATGAATATTACAGCGACACCTCTAGAACTTAAACTTGGCGTAATCTACATGGGTGGAAACACAATTAGTGGACCGACAAAGTCACCGGTGAGGTGCCGCCCAACATGTGTGAGACGAATTCACTGTTGATTATGTGAGACTGGGGACGCTCGTTAGCGAATGGTAGAAAGGCGGTGGGTGGAGGCCGAGAATACTTGACGACTCATAGTGGTTCAAAATGACAGAGATGAGATTGTGGAAGAGCTGGCTACGCTTCATAGTGATCTGGGAGCAGATACGGTGGGCAGGGAATTGATGACTGATCTAGGAGTGAATCCTTCGACAATATCGGTCGTAAATTAGAAGTTCTACTCGTCACCATTTGATGCGCTAAGGGCCATGGCCGCAAAAAAGAAAAAAAGGCAGGACATATAGAATTCTTGCCCAGCCGATAGAGGAGGAGCAAAGAATGGTAGATGGCTGGTCAATCTCTTGGGATCGAATGTTATGGGCCCAAAGAAAGATTTGGAAAATTCATTATTATTTGGCTATTTAGAAATCATAAGCAAAAAACATATGAGAGATGGATTGGTGCATAAAATTAATTTTTAGAAGAATTCAGAGATTGAAAATTTAGCTCAGGGTTCAACCCCAAAGCAGACCACTTCACCAACTGTGGCCCAATATTCACCAACTCAGGCTCAACTCACAATTTTTAAGCGAAAGGTGGTTATGAAGAGGGATGTCTTGAAGAGAAAGAGACTCAGGAGGCTAAGAAGCAGAAAATAAATTTGTTGGTGCCTTTTATTGTCCCGAAAGGATAAAGTTTGATGTGGGATCACTCACATTTGGAACAACGTCGGTAATTGGGATGACCCAGTCCCACCAAGAAAATGAGTTTCCTATTGATAGAATGTAAAACCCACAAATAATTGTGGTTGTGTGTATTCATATATATACTAAAGTACAAATGATATACAAGGCAGAATCAGATATGGAAAAGGAAATATACAAAACCAATCAGAAAGGGTATTCCTTTCTTAACTTGATTCTAATTTATCTAATATTCTATTAGTAATACACTCAAGAAACATGAAAAATTCATTCCAAGACATCAATGCTTTTCAATTCAAAGACCTCGGGATTTTTTTGCCAATCAATGATTTTGTTAATTTCTCTTTCTTTTTTGCTTATATATTTAGGAAATTATTGGTAGTCTGACCATTTTGTAACATCGACATTGGGGTGGAGGTGTTATAGTCGGAATCAAAAGAAAAGATTCCTAAATATCATTTTTGGCTACATAGGCAACCATTTAGCCGTTTTGGATTGACTCTTGTACAAAAAAAATCAAACTAAAATTTGAACCCAACTCTTATAACCAGGCCTGGCCCGGCCCTATCTTGAGGCAAATGAAATTTTTGCCTTTGGCCCTCAATTTTTTAATTATATAAGAGTCTCATTTTAATCTTTTTTTCACTATATATGTAAGAACAAGAAAAAATTACATTTTCCAGTTAGTTGCCTCACTAAGTTTCTCCCTTGCATATGAGGCGTTATTTTTCAAATATAACTCACCATAAATATTATATATGAGGTCCACTTTTTTCTAATTTGATTCAAGCCTCCAAAATATTAGCACCTATCTGCTTATAACATCCATTACCAAAAGACTAGCGGAGTACCAACGAGCGTTGCACGATAATATTAATTAAAATATTAAGATGCATATTTTGTGGCTTACATTTAAATTGAAAACAAATTTTATTGAAAAATTTAAAGTTTAGTCATCTAAGAAAAACTATACTCCCTCCGTCCCGCTATAAATTGTTTAATTTGACTTTTGCAAGTCAACTGCATCAATTTTTACTATTAATATATTTATTTATGTGTGTAAATGTTTTTTAGAAATATAATATAAAAATACATGTTATGAATCCAACGACATATAATATGATAATAGTCTTGCCTATAGAATAATATAATTTAATGGTTGAAGTTTGGTTAGTTTGACTTCCAAAAGTTAAATTAAGCAATTTATAGCAGGACGGAAGGAGTATGACTTATGAAGTAAAATTATTAATTTAGTTAGAAATCGTTAAATATCAAATATAATGTATTCTGATTATTTTTATGATATTTTTATTAAATTTTTAAATTAATTATTTATATGTTGAGATTCATCTTAAAATACTATCATAATTACGTGTATTTCATTGCAATAAATAGAAGTAAATATCAAATGAACTAATTAGTCTCATTAATTATAAAATATTCACATTTAACTGTTAGTCGGTATAAAATAAGACTTTGTCATAATAAATAATAAATAAATAATATGTATACATATTTCTATCAAAAGTACTTCATCATTGTATAAAAAATTCAAACATTTTGTTATTTTAGATTATGTGTTTATTTGGATTTTCTGTAGTGATATATATATATATATTATGCGACATTTATGGTTTTAAATATATTTTTATAAATTATATGCTTTAACAAGTTATGATTAATTATACATATAGTAAATAATTAAATAAGTAACATAATATAATATTAATATGTTATTTTTAGACAAATTGGATTTAATTAAGTCAAAATGATTTCAATATCTCAGTTGACCGTACCAAGCAAACAATTTATATTATATAGTGCTTGGAATAAGTTTGGGGATCCTAATATAACTCCCTCCCATTAAAAAATAAAATTAAGTAATGAAGTCTTACATTTCAACTGCTGAACAATATTAAATCTTAATGAAACAATAGGACTAGGGGTGTAAACGAATCAATTCGTTAGTGAAAAACTCGACTCGAAGTCGAGCTAGACGAACACGAACCGAATTCAAGCTAGCTCGATTATTAGTCGAGTTCAAGCTCGAGTTTCTTCATTCTAGTTTGGTAGGCTCGTCGAGCTTCACGAGCATGTACCTATTTGACTATATTATTTTAAATTTACAATTTTATATGAATTAGATGGTTGTATTGGTTCGTTAGAAGGTCTCGAGATCAACGAGCCAATATCACTCAAGCTCGAATATCATCGAGCTACGAACCGAGTTCGAGCAGATCATATACAATCGAACACGAGATTGAGATAAATTTTCTAGGCTCGAACACGCGATTGAGATAAATTTTCTAGGCTCGAACACAAACATAATAATTTGTTTCAAGCTCGAGCTCGAGCACAACACTACTCGATCTTGGATCGGTTCGGTTCATTTACACCCCTAGACTAAAGTTACAATGAGATTAGAAAAGGGGTGTTTTTCCAATAATAATATAAAAAAGTATTATACAAATATAACCCTATATGATGGAGAAAGTGCAGATATAACTCTCAGTTAGTTTTTAGTGCAAATATAACC
>JAULKK010047860.1:0-18819 GCA_032355705.1 Rubia peregrina
ACGTATAATAACGGCAAATAAAAAGTTGATATTTGGAAACTACTTGTTATGACGAATTGAACAATATCATATATGATGATATTATTATTTATATATCTATTCAAATATGTGGTTAAATTTAGACACTGAATAGTGATATAAAGTGAAGTTGACAATTTAACCTGGGACGGATGGAGTAATATTTTCAACGTGTGTGACAGTTCTGTGAAATTTTAGGTAAAGACCAATGAAATCTTGTCAAATTGAGTATATTAGCATATTGCGTGTGACAGTTGTGTGAAATTTTAGGTAAAGGCCAATGAAATCTTGTCAAATTGAGTATATTAGCATCTTGTAAATTCCACTACATTTTCAAAGAAATTAAAATTTATTTAAAGCATGCAAATTCCTTCTTTGCAATCTGTTTTTCCTGGTTGGGACCCACTCTCCATCTCTTTAATGATCTACATAGTCGGTGATGAATTGATAAACGGACCACACATGTGGTATAAACAGGAGGCAATGTTGGATCTACATAGTCGGTGATTTCTAACCACTTGTTGATCATTTATGCTTCCAGGTAGATAATTGATTAATATTTAATCTGTCAAGCAGATTTATCCAAAATGAATTAAAATATTATTAATTATTAACTAAAATATTATGATATTATTAATTAAAATATTATGATTAACTTTTATGTACATTTTATGTCTTACATTTAAATTGAAAATAAAGTTTATTTACAATTTTAAAGTTTAGTCATATAAGAAACTTTATATGAGTTATAAAGAGAAATCATTAATTTAGTTAGAAATCGTTAAATATTGAATAGAATAAAAATGGATTATTTTTATAGTATTTCATTCAATTTTTAAAAATAATTATTTATCTGTGGAGATTCATTTTAAAATGTTATCATAATTATGTGGATCTCATTGCAATAAATAAAAGTAAATATCAAATGACCTTATTAGTCTCACTAATTAGTAATGTCCTAATTTAACAGTTATTCGGTGTAAAACAAGACTTTGTCATATATAATAAAAAGATAATATGTATGCATATTTCTATCAAAAGTACTCTATCAATTTTTTTGAAAAGATCAAAAGTACTCTATCATTGTATAAAAAATCTGAACATTTTGTTATTTCAGATTATGTGTTTCTTTGGAATTTATTTAGTGATGTATATATAGATATAGTATGAGATATTTATGGTTTAAATATATTTTTAAAAGTTATATATTTTAACAAATTATGATTGATTATATATAGCAAAGAATTGACATCAGTAACATATTATAATATTAGTATGCTATTTTTAGACAACCAAGGATTTAAGTTAGTCAAAATGACTTTAACATCCCCGTTGATAACACCAAACAAATAATTTCTGGTATATGGTGCTCGGGATAATAAGTACACTATGATACGATTTTGAGTTATTTCAGCATAAATTGATTGGTTATCATTGACATGAAAGTTTGTGGGTTGCGATTCTCGTTTTATAGTTTGATCAATAATAGCTATTAGAGTTGAAATTGATTGATTTTCTTTTTGTTAGTAATGGTGTATATGTTTGTGTTTTCGTAGCAATTGTTAGTTTATTTGAGAGTCCCACATTTATGGTTGAATTGGTTAGTATAGAAGATCATGAATCACATTTACATAGTACCAATTGGATTTCTAACAAAACTCCATGATTTTTACATTGTATCAGAGTCTAAGGTTAAACTAATCAGCTTAGTGAACGTATACTCCCATGGATAGGCATGTAATCCTTTTTTTATTCACGTTTGCACGATGAATCATACAGTGAGGAGGCATACTGAGAGTCCCACATTGATATTGAATTACTTAGTGTATAAGATCACAAATCACCTTTACACAGTATCAATTAGTTTTATGATAGAAATCAATTTTTCTTGCAAATTTTATCTCCATTTTCTCTTGATATGGACCGATTTATCCCTCTGTAGATTGGGTTGCATGGCTGGAGGACCCTGTCCAGTTCAGCTGAAACGGAATTGAGTTGAGTTGGGCTGAATTTATTGAGTTGAGAAGAGGTGAAAAGAGTTGAGAAGAGTTGAGTTGAGTTAAGTTGAGTTGATTGGAGTTTAGATGAATTTTGAAGAGTTGAGAAGAGTTGAGAAAAGTTGGGAAGAGTTGAGTTGAGTTGAGCTTATTGGAGTTGAGTTGAGATGATTGGATCAAAGCTAATTGATTGTAGCTGATCTAAACTGAATTAATTGTCAATGAAATGAATGGAACCAAAAGGAACTAAACTAAATCAAATGAAATGAACCGAATCTAATTGAACTTAACAGAGTCAAACTGAATTGAAATGAATCAAATTGACTGAAGAGAAAAGTGCATATATACCCTTTGGATAATTGAAAGTGCAAATATAACCCTAGATAATGAGTGAAAGTGCAAATATAACCTTTTTGATAACTTTTAGCCGGAATTTTGTGAAAAGATATTTTTGTCCTTCTGAAGAAAAATTTAAAAACAAAAGGATAGGAAATGACTTTATTACCCTTAGCATCATTAATACCCAAATACCACCGCCGGACTACTGCTGCACCGCCGCCATATTAGGTAGGGTTATATCAACACATTATGAAAAGTGACAGGGTTAAATCAGCACATTTCTAGGATTTATAGGGTTATATCAGCACATTCATAAAAATTTAGGGTTATATCAGCACATACTATAAAAATAAAGTGTTATATTAGTACAAAACAATCAACGCCAACCATATGCAACCACCATTCCAACATCTTCTACCGATTGCTGATGTTCCAAAGTGTGATTCTGGTGGCAAAGAAAGAACTTTGGTGAGATTGACGAATCGGACAATGAAGTGGAGGTGTGGGAACTTTTCAAAAATGGTATCTTCATCCGACATTCTCCTTAATTCACGAAATTAACGCGGTTTTAAGTTTTATTCTTTGATTTTCTTTCTCTTCTCATCACACGAATAGAAAATGTAGTATATATGGTATAAAATATAAGGATTTTCATGATATTTTGTTGAGTTTAGTTCGGATTGATGATTGTATGACTTTTGGTGTTCTGTACATGGTTGTTATTTTATTATGTTTTGCGACATAAGGGTTTTAATGTTGATAGGTTTTGCTTTTTATAATATGTGTTGATATGACCCTACACTTTTTAGGAATGTGCTGACATAACCCTATAAGTTTTAGGAATTTGCTGATATAGCCCTATCAGTTTTCATAATGTGCTGATATAACCCTTCCCGGTCTGCGGTGCGGCGGTGGGTAAGGGTATAATTGTCCACCCAAATTCATATTTTGGTCCAAGGGCATTTTTGTCATTTTGGGGTGGGGTCAACACAGAATTTCTCACTAGAAGGTTATATTTGCACTTTCATCAATTAGTTAGGGTTATATTTGCACTAAAAATTATCTCAGGGTTATATCTACACTTTCTCAAATATATAGAGGGTTATATTTGTATATTTCCCTTGACTGAATTAAACTGAACTGAACTGAGACAACTAAACCGGACCGAATTAAACTGAACTGAACTGAACCAAATTCAACTAAATTGAATCAAAATGAACCGAACTGCATCAAAATGAATCCAACTGAATAAAGCTGAAATAAAATGAATCATACTAAACTGAACTAAAGCAAACTGAAGTGGACATAGTCTAACACAACAGAACAGAATTAAAATGAACCAAATTGAATCGAACTGATTCAATCTGAACTGAATAAAACTTAACTGAACCAAAAATAATTAAATGAATATAACGATTAAATTATATTACATATTAATAATTAAATATGATATAAATAATATTGCATGTGAATTAAATAATTTATTTGAAATTTTATTATATGATGTAAATTATATGATGTAATTTTAGAATTCGAACCCCGATGTTATCGACTTTGAAGTGAAATGAAATATATTCTTTATAAATGAAAAAAAATTACAAATATAATAAATACAATGATTAATAATATGCCATGTATGTGAAATATATTGTAAGTATTAATTAAATATTTGTAGGTAATAAGGAACGTGAGACTACACATACCACAAGCGTATAATAATTCCAAACAACTCCAAATACATTATACCACAAGCGTATAATAATTTGACATGGTATTTAGTAATTTGTTAATAATTATTAATATATGTTAATTGTATGTAAATTAAACATCTATAATAGTATATATGCTTTTCATGATCATAATAATTATAATAATTAATACATTCAAATATGAACAACATTTACTATAAGTTTCATGTTCAAAATAGATGAAAGAATTTCTAAATTAAAAATATTTGAATGAAGTTAAAAGTACACGATATAAAATTATTAGAGTTGAATTAAGTTGAGTTGATTGGAGCTGAAAAGAGCTGAGTAGAGAAGAGATGAAAAGAGTTGAGAATATATGAGTTGAGTTGATTGGAGGCGAGATGAGATGAGAAGATATGAAAAAGTTGAGTTGAAATGATTGGAGATAAAATAAGTTGAATTGGACAGACCGACGTCCCTTAAAAGGATGTATTTTTTACACCGAATCTTGTTGATCCTTGAGGCTTGAAACCTTTGCATTTGGTCGCCTGCACCTCAAGGGCTGAAGAAATGGTTGATGCATTGACAAGTGAACCACAAGGTATTTCTAAATACAGTAATTAAAATACCTCTTCTTTTACATAGTAGATGCCTCTTTCTGTTAATATAATGTAACTACAACATTACAGCTTCATAATGGCAAATTACGAAGCAAATTACTAGTAATGAAAAAACATTGAATGAAATATTGTTTCAAAAGCAAATTATTAGTTTCAAAATCAAATTTGATAAACTTTGACCACAAATATAAATTAATATATATATATATAACAAATATATCATGTGAAATATTGTTGAATTCATGTTAACATATATTTTCTAAGTATCAATTTTTATGAAAAATTGGTATATGCAGTTAGAGATATTAATGGTGAAACATGATCATTGAAGACCGTGAAAAAGTAAATAGACCATTACTGATGGGACGGAGGTAGTATATCATAATAATCTAAACTGACTTTATCTGATTCACCCTCCGTGGACGAATCTTGTGAAGGAACACTTGGGTTTTTGGGACGTTGAATTCTCATGTTTGCATTTCTTAACCTGACATTCTTGCTTCCGCTTAGTCCACCTCTGTTTGCGCAGATACTTCTCTCTAAAGTGGAATGCTCCCCTGCCGATGTATTTTTACATCCCACAGTTCCGGTTGATCGCTTTGCCCCGATCATCTTTGGCGCAAGAGCGCTCAATTAGTGAGCTATTACACACTTTTTCAAGGGTGGTTGCTTCTAAGAAAACCTCTTGGCTGTCTCTGCACCCATACCTCCTTTATCACTGAGCGATCATTTAGGGGTCTTACCTGGTGTTGCGGGCTGTTTTCCTATCGACGATGAAGCTTATCCCCCATAGTCTCCCTAGTCTACCATTACCCCTGTTATTCCGAGGCCATATCTAGTATTCAGAATTTGTCTCAATTTGGTACCGCTCTCGTGGCCCGCACCAAAACACTGTTGTACCCTTAAATGTTCAGTCAACTGCAGCACCTCGACGTATTTTGGGGAGAACCAACTAGCTCTGTGTTATAGTGGCATTTCACCTCTAACCACAACTTATCCACGGATTCTTCAAAAACACTCGGTTCAGACCTCCACTTAGTTTCACTCAAGCTTCATCCTGGTCATGTACAGATCAATCCGGGTTTAGGTCCATTAGTAGTGACAATTGCCCTATGAAGACTAGCTTTCGCTATGGTTCTGGTGGGTTCCCTTAACCAAGCCACTGCCTATGAGCCGCCAGCTCATTCTTCAACAGACACCTGGTTAGAGCCCCAGGCTCCTCCCACTGCTTGGGAGCTTACAGTTTCACGTTCTATTTCACTCACTGATGGGGGTTCTCTTCACCCTTCCCTCACGATACTTCTTCGCTATCAGTCACCTATGCGTATTTAGCCAAGGTGGTCCTTGCTGATTCACACGAGATTATGTGTGCCTTATGTTTCTCGGGTCAAAGCGTAAGCTACTGATGCTTTCAGCTACTGAAATTTCACCATCTAGGGTGTAGCTTTTGGACTGCTTCGTCTAGTAGCACGAGGCTTGTATTTCTCTCCCACAACCCCATTTTCATGGTTTAGGCTGCTCCTATTTCACTCGCCACTACAACGGGAATAACTTTTTCTTTCTTTTCCTTTTGGCTACTAAGATATTATAGTTTTCCAAGTTGTCTTTTGCCTGCCCTTGATTCAGCAACAGCACAAAAGGTAGCCCTATTTGGGAATTTACGGATCTATGCTTATTTTCAACTCCCTGAAGCATTTTGTTGATAACTATTCCCTTCCGCATCTCTAGGTGCCTAGGTGTCCACCGTAAACCTTTCCCTGCGAACCTTCTGATAACAGTATATTAATACCAAAATTTGTAGTATGTTTAGAGATGATCCACACACGCTCAATATGCTCCCGAACCTACAAGACAGCCAGAAAGAGGTCAAGCAGGTAGGCCCAAGGTCGTTCTAGCTCCGACACTCTGGTTAGCCCATTGATGCCATATAGAAGCATATCTAGGTGAATAGTGAACTGATAGGAAAATCTTACCTTGTGTCACACCCTTTTCCTCGTTATATGTGGTTTGGTGGCTGATGGGGCTGGAGCTGTCCCTTCAGCGCCCGTCAACCCTCTTCCTTTCTGCCTCCACTCCCAGGGACGCTACCTGGGTTGGAAGGCATCATTATTGGGCCATCAGGCCCATACATTATCAAGTCCCTCCAGCTAGTGGCCTGATTGGGTGAGTCGACCAGAGGCCACTGGCTGAGATAGAGCCTATATTTTCCTTCTCATTAATATCTGAGCTTCCCATGGAGCAGGTAGCATCATTGAGAGCTGCTTCCTGTCTTCCCTCGGTATTTTGGTGGTCTTTTTTGGTTTTTGAAACCACCCACTAACACACGATCTCCTTTTCATTAATGTGCCCTTCAGTGGTTACGCTACCTGTCCAAATGTTTGCCACGTGTCCCTTCCTGACAGTTTTATGCATAATGGCTGCGTAATTTTAGCTCTCTCCCTATGCGGTTATCATTACTTTTCTTGTCGTCCTATCCTTAGAGAATTTAAATGCTTCTGGTTGCTTTATAATCTTTCCTCTTTTTTGCTCATTCGTGTCCTTTACCATTGTCTTTTCGCCGTTTCCCCCTTGCACTTTCGTTCATCGTATTTTTGCTAAGAATTTTGGTTCTCCGGTGGCTTTTAACCTTCTTCCAGGTACCCTCTCTACTTTTCCCTATCTTCCTTCTTTCAGTCATTTTATTTTGCTATCATGGTTACCATCGTCGGCTCCCCAAGGTAGACTCGTATTGCGACATGACCAATCCCAAATTCCGGGTGGCTCTCCATATCATTGAGGCCATCTTTAACATCGAAAATATAATTCTTAACGATATTCGTGACCACATTCTGCTCCCTGGAGTAGGCCCGTGGGCATGGTTGATGTCTATCTCGAGAATCTCGAGCATTGTTGCCTCCGGTTCCCTCTTTCTCCTTTCTTTCAGGCCATTTTGGCCTTCTATGAATTAGGCTTAACTGATTTTTCCCCAAATTCGGTTCGTGTCATCTTAGGGTTTGAGGTCTTATGCCAACTCCTTCGTATCCAACCCTCCATCACCCTATTTCGTGTTTTCTGTCACTCCACCAGGATGCCCCCGGACTGGACTTTTCTGAAGTTCCAGCAGGATGGTGTCAAACTGCTTACCAATCTCCCCACCCGTGTTGAGTGGAAGCGACAGTTCATTTTCGTGGACGAAAACCTCATCACGGGCCCTAGTGAGGATGAGAGGGCTACTTATCCCTCCGGCCTAGAAAAGGGGCAGGATCTCATCCTATCGTTGTTGAGATGTCTTTCCTGCAACCATTCATCTCCCGCCTTGAGGTCATGAGTATCAGGTGCGACCACCTCCTGCGTGATTCCTCCCTTCATACCGTCGTCCTGTCGTATTTCCCTGGAGGTATTTCTCCCGACGAGGGTCTCACCAATCTGAGCGGTATAGGTTCATACCATCGTCCTGTGTATTATTTTTTCCTTAACCTGTTAGTCATTCCCCCTTTTGCAGAAATGTATGTGGTTACCTTCCTTGGGGATCTGTCAAGACTCTCTCGTCGAGTTGGAAGCAAGCGCCCGGCCTCTCACACCGACGACGCGGCTAGGGATGTTTACCAGCAAGTTGAGGCGATTAACATCTCAGACACTGAAGTGAACGAGTATGAGCCTGCCCTTAAGAGGTCTCTTCACGGGTTGGAACGAAGAGAGCTGAACAGATGACGACGAACCCCATCGATTATATTTCATGCGCATCGAATCCCGACGTCGATGACCAAGTAATTGAATATAACGATGACGGATCAAAAGAAAAATGGTAGCAGTATAGAGGATATCTACATCGGCGACCAAGCAACTGAAGACGATGATGGTAGATGGTCAAAAAATGGCATAGAAACTGAGAATAACGATGGAGACGACAGAGAAGGCGAGGAGATGAAGAGGCGATGATGGAGAAAACGAGGAGGCAACGGTGGAAAGGCGACGAAGGCGACGCGACGGAGAAGACATGAAGAAGGAGATGAGTTGATTATGTTGTTATTTGGGCTTAATTGATGTTTGGTCTCCCATATTTTTCAAGCTTTTCATTATATACCCCGAGTCCAAAGTATTTGCAATTCTTCCCCGGATAATTTAATTTCAGTATTAAAAAGTTATCGTGCAATAGCTATAACTTTAAGACCCGATTAATGCAACCCAAAATATTATCTTGATTTCTTCTTATTTGTAGTTTAAACCTTGGTCTTTCCATACCTTATGGAATGACCATATTTCAAGAGGTACACATCAAAAATTAAAATACTTAAACAAAAATAAAATCACTATATTAAAATAGTAAATATTAAATAAAACATATACATATAACATAAAAATAGTTAAACATCTAGACAATACACTAAAAATACAAATGAAATTATACTAGTTAAACATCAAATTAAAATTGTTAAACATCAATAAAAATACTAAAATACTTAAAATTAAAATAGTAAAATATCAAATAAATTATTAAAATGAACATTGTCCAAAATAGTAAACATTAAATTATAATATTAAAATTCTCATCAAATTAAATTATCCAGAATACTACCCGCTTTTATGTGAAATTTACAGTTTGGTACCCAAATTTTAAAATTCATCTGAAAAAGGTACCCACTTATTCATTAATGTCCCGCAAAGGTACCTTTTAGTTAAAAGTGGGTGCATTGTGACACAATTTTGATCCAAATTGGTACTCATGTTTTGCCGAAAAGTACCCTTTTGAGACATAAATGAAAAAGTGATACCTTTAAAGGATAAATTCAAATTTTAGGTATCAAACAGGTAATTTTGATTATAAGTGGGTACCATTTTGGACAATCTCTCATTTTAAAACAACAAAATGTACATTAAAATTGGACATCGATTATCGGACAAAATAAAATATCAGTATTAAAATTAATAAACCATTAACACTATTGAAATATCAAGAACACATTAAATAAAAATCAAGTATTCAAAAAATATAAACGTCAATATTAATTTTTAAAATGACGTGATGAAAAACTAAATGTCAATCAAAATGAAAGTATAAATCATAAATTAAAAATTAAGATAGTAAAATATCACTAATTACAGTCAAAATGTCTAAGGTGATAGGGTTTAAGGTTTAGAATAGTGTAGACCCCTAAAACCCTAAATCATTTTAATAGAGTACTATAGAAATAGTTCTATGAGTAAAATGCTCTGCCCCCCCCCCCTTCTCTCTATGTTCATCCTACTTTGATGGCCTTCAAACCTTCAACTATCAAACTTCAATAGAAGTTTTGCATATCTTCATATGGAATTCAAAATATGGACATTTAATTTATACATCAAATGTAATTACTTTCTGATTGAAATGAATCAAGAAATTATGTTGATTAAACATGTTCTTCATCCAAATCAATCAACCAAAATTCCCTTATATAATCACCTCCATCACACACATGAACTCATCCAGTCATACAAAATGAAAGAACATTTCCCAAAACCCTTCTTTTCCAATCGGATAATCTCGCAACCATGTCGATGGCGAAGTATTTGGTTGAGCGCTCTACAAGTTTTAACATCACGGATAGTGAAAAACAGATAAGCAGCAACACACAAATTAGCCTTCTTGCGAGGGAAATAATTTACCTTGCGGCAAAAATTCTTTCTCCTAAGACCAAGAGGGCGGAGTCGATGATCACCTCACTCAGCAAATGGTAGAGGTGCAATGGGGGGAGTCGATGGCTTTACCATGATAAGGAATTTTGTTGTTTTTCAATTCTACAATGGTGAGGATCGGAAAAAGGTGATTGACAATTCTCCTCGGTCTTTTAAAAATTATCTGGTGGTTCTTAAGGAAACAGATGGGATTGAGCCTGTGCACAATATTTTGTTTGGAAAATGTCCCTTCTGGGTTCATCTCTATTCTCTGTCTCCCGCGCTCTGTAATCTTGGTACTGCCACAATTGTGGGGAACGATCTTGGAGGTTTGGTCAAAACTGCACGTAAAAAATTGGAACTTGTATGGGGGAGAATATCAAAGTCGGAATTACCATTCCAGTCGATGAGCGATTGCCACGAATTCATGATTTTAGAGATTCGACAACTGGTAAATTTTTTAGAATTTATTTAAAATATGAGAGGTTGCCTCATTTTTGTGAATTGTGTGGTCACTTGGATCACACAAAAATTGATTGCCCATTAAGGGAAACACCCTGTAGAGAAAAGTTGATGCCGATGGGTTGGGGAAAGCTATAAAGATTTGAAAATTATCATCTTGTACCCCAATCAGGGCCAAGTGTCATGCATCAACATCGGAGGCAGGAACAAGGAGAAGCACAAATAGCGATGGGAAATCTCAGATAAGGAGAAGTCACAACCCAGTTTGGAAATAATGGAAAATGAAAATACAAATTGCTTCCAAGTTGAGAACTTCATTCAGTCCATGAAAAACACACCAAAACGGGTTGAATTAACTTTTCAGCCCAATCGCACAATTTGCATATACAACCCAACCCCACTAGCTTCTACATAAAATCAGCAAGAGCCAAATCCTTGCTTGGTAACTTCGGCCACTGTAAAATAAATGTCGGCAGCATCAAAATCACAAGAAGCTGGACGGAAGAACGCAGGCAAAACCCGGGCATATAGGGAACTCAAAACGCAGGAGATGGGAAATAAGCCAGCAACATTCGTCTTCAGTGCAGTAACTCTAACGGTCCGAAAAGAATTTCAGGCAGATTCTCCAGCAAAATTGACGCCCGGTACTGGCTCTTCAAAGGAGCAAGTGGGGGTGTTAAATATGGTCTGCAATTTACTGGATCTCAAGCACCATATTTAACCCCTATGAAATTTGGTCTCTCTGCCATTAATCAACCGGGTCTCACGCTGGGGAGAAACTCATTTTTTCTGGTTTTTTTACACCAAAGACACCAATTTCGCTGGTAATTATGTGAAGAAGGGAAGTGGAAATGGAATGGAGACAGCTGCTGAATTTCACTCCAGTACCGGAAAATAAAGTTGCAAAAAAAATTAAAGCATCCGCTCTTTAGCTAAGCATCAAATTTGCAAGCTTTGTAAATCTCTGGAAAGCTATATCTCGGTTGGAAGAAGCCTAACATTACCGTTGCCACATCGCCCACAAGGCCTCTTCCACAGAGTACCTCCACCAAGTTTTGAGAATATTGTGCCTGTGCCAATTTTCCCAGTAAAAATTATGAACTGTGATGCTGATTGCAGGGTACAAAAAATATCCAGGAGAAAATTTTAGAAGAAAATATGGTTACTAAGGATCAAACTTTGTCAAATACTGTTGATATTTTTATCAAAAAAATCACTACTATGATTGGGGTTCAAATCACTACAAAAACCCATACTAAAGTGGGAGAAGGAGTAGACCCAATTGATGATTCAATGAAGAGAAAGGCTGGGCTGCTTGAAATAATTGATGATGCAGATAAAAAGAAAATGAAGACAGGAGAAGTGTTTGTCTTTCTTTCAAGATTGAACTTCAGAGCAGGGACATCCGCAAAAGGACCAGAGGCGGTGATTGGAAAAATCCAGTCACGCCGAGGAAAATGATAGGCCTTAGTTGGAACTGCCGAGGATTATCTAGTTCTAGTACAGTATGACATTTCAAAAGTTTATTTCACAAGTTTAGTCCACATTTTATTCTTCTTTTGAGTTGTCTAAATTTAATGATCAACTGGATCTTCATGGAATTTTTGTAGATTCCATTGGAAATTTGGTAGGTCTTGCTTTGTTTCGGAATAAAGACATAGAAATTACTATTTTGTCTTACTCTCTCAACTTCATCAATATCACCATAAAATATACAGTTACTCTTACATTTTGGCGTTATATAAGTGTATATGGAGAACTTGATTTAAAAAATGGAAACAATTCTGGAAAATTTCCCAAATATTCTTGCAATTTCACACTTGCCATAGTTATGTATTGAGGCCTTTAATGAAATTTTGCACCAATTCTAAATGGAAAGTGAAATAGAATGCCAAACTGGCAAATTGAAGTTTATAGAAATGCGCTAAATGAATGTAACTTAAATGACTTGGGATATTTGGGGAATAGATTCACATGGTGCCAGAATTGGAGAAATCCACACACTGTCAGAGCACGGCTTGATAGAGCAGTTGTGTCACCAAATTGTATTAATTTATATCCAGCATCAGAGGTTAAACATCTCTTCAGTCATAGATCGGACCACGTCCCTATCCTTTTTCAAGTTCAGACAGCTAATACTCATCCATAAAATTCTAGAAGATAGAGAATATTTCAATTTGACAATTATTGGATGCAATCACCAAATTTTGAGACAGTAATCCATAGGAGTTTGGAATGAAAGTGAAGAAGATCTCACAACCACAATTAATAATTGTTCTTGCCAGATTCAGAGTTGGGCGAGGACATAATTTAAAAATCATGAAAAAAAATCAGAAGCCTTGTCCAAAGAGATCCAAAGATTACATTATGGTATTATAACTGAGGAGGTCTAACTACAGCTAGTAACTGTAAAGCGTGAAATAGAATATCTTCTTGACATAGAAGAAGATAATTGGAAACATCGAGCAAAGTAACACTGGCTCCAACAGGGAGATAGAAATATGAAGTTCTTTCACTCTTATGCAAATACGAGGAAAAGAAGGAATTCTATCCATGGTCTGAAAGATCTGTCAAGAAGAAAGTGTACATGGAGCAGTGAAATGAAAAGCTTTATCCTCCATCATTTTCAAGAGTTATTCACCTCGCAAAATCCATAACCAGAGATCGTTCAACAAATTGCAGCGAGAATATTACCAAGGGTCTCTGATAAGATGAACTCGGATTTATGCAGACCATATAAGATAAATGAGATTACTAAAGCACTAAAGGAAATGGTTCCAAACAAATATCCTGGTCCTGATGGTATGCCACCATTTTTTCCAAAGATATTGGAATATAGTTGGACCTAAATTATGGGCAATTGTACTTCAATTACTAAACCGGAGTTGCCAATGATTTGATAAATGAGACAACAGTGGTCTTGATTTCAAAGGTTAAGAAACCCACAGATGTTTCACAATTCAGACCAATCAACCTATGCAATGTCATATACCGCATACTCGTAAAATGTGTATCGAACAAGTTAAGGAGAATCATGGGTTCAATCATTTATGAATCCCATAGTGCTTTTGTTAAGAATAGATTAATTTCTAATAATATTCTGGTGGCCCACAAAGCACACCACTATATCAAAGGAAAGAAATCGGGAAAGAAATTATACAGGTCTATTAAGTTGAATATGAGTAAAGCTTTTGATCGAGTGGAATGGTCATTCTTACTGGAGGTTTTACGAAGAATGGGTTTCCAGTCACAATTTATATCTCTTATTGAAATATGCAATTCTTCTGTAAAATTGTCCTTCAATATGAATGGATGCATATTTGGGAACTTAATTCCAACAAGGGGTATTCAACAAAGGAGATCCTTTATCCCCATATTTATTCATTATCTGCGGTCAAGTTCTTTCAAGCATGCTTCAGGAAAGCTACAAAATAGACAGATAGCAAGGTTAAAGATAGCAAGAACTGCGCCGATTACATCCCATCTACTATTTGTTGATGATACTTTGATATTTTTTTAGAAGCCACTCAAAGGGAAGACTCCCAATTGTTGAAGATTTTACAAGGTTATGAAGCGGTTTTGGGACAGAAAGTGAACTTTAATAAGTCATCCATATCATTCAACCTGAACGTCGATCCTCAAACAAGATCCAATATTCTAGAGATTAAGAGTGATGAAGTCTAACAGACCGAAAAGGTACCTGGGCTTACCAACCACTTTTGAACGATCCAATTGCCATCCTTAGTAAAAACAAAAATATGGACAAAATTCCAGAGATGGGAATATAAGCAATTATCAAAGGGCGGGAAAAAGGTACTTATCAAAGTCGTATTGCAAGATATGCCCACCTATACTATGTCATGTTTCAAGCTACCTGATACTTTGATAGACACTATACATCAATCTTATGCAAGCTATTGGTGGGGAAGCACAGATTAGAAAAGGAAAACCCACTGGGCAAAATGGTTTTCTTTGTGCACACCAACAACCATGGGAGGTTTAGGTTTTAAAGACCTAAACCACTTCAATAAATCTATGTTGGGGAAGTAAGCTTAGAGATTGTTAACTAACCCATCATCTAAAATAACTTTGATAATAAAAGCGAGATATCACCCACAATCCTCTATTCTGGAAGCACGAGCTGGATATAAATCAACAAATTCTTGGATATCTATCATTGAGGGTAGAGATCCACTACTCTACAGAATCTGGAAGAGAATAAGGCGTGGAAATACTGGGGAAAAAGTCAAATCAGTTTTATGGCTACCAAGAAAAAGAGCAGCAAGGACAATCTCACTTCTATAAAACTATCCAGAGGATGTTACCGTTGACACATTAATGGAACTCTAACTTAATCGGGAACACTTTTGATGAAAATGAGGCTGGACTAATACTTGCAATTCCTAGGCCTCAATATCGGCAGGAATACACATAGAACTGCAGCTTACATCTGATGATAATTATTCCGTAAAATCTGGTTCCAATTTTTCTATTAATTCAATATATTGGGATAATGCAGGTTATATGGCTAGTAGTAGCACTATACCGTCCCCCACTGAAGCAAGATTTGGAAATTAACAATGCCACCAAGGATAAGCCACTTCATATGGTAGATATGAAAAGTTCCAATTCCAATGGCAAAACACCTTTTCCAAAAGAAATGTCTGGCGGAACAGTTCTTTCTTACATGCACATCAGGCGGCACTTCTGTGAAACACATCTTTTTCCACTCTCTACTAGCTCATAAAGTATGGTTTGCAGCAGATATTCATAGCCGAGTTTAGTTATTTCAACAACCATCAGCGGCGTGATGGTTAAGAGATATGTTATTGGATCTTGATTAGGAAAAAATGTCATTAGTAGCCATCTTAATAGATCACTTATGGTTTCACTGGAACAAGCTATTGCATGGTGAAGTTCATCACCTACAACCCTTGAGAACAGTTCATCAGTCCTTATCCTAGATTGATGAGATCAATAGTGGAAAAGTTAGGGAAGAGCACGATAGAAGTCACGATCAAGATGCTCACGATGCAGAGGTTCCAACAACAGGGCCTACTATTTTCTTTGATGCGGCCACTTCAGTTACAGGAATATGTCTAGGATGCCATGTCCAATCACAAGATAACAGATGGGTATGTGGAGAAACAAAAGGAGTTAAGAATAAATACCCAGCCAAAATAGCTAAAGCAATGGCCTTAACAGAGGCTGTAAGACGATGCATAGAACAACAACAAAAAATCCAAAAGGTATCAATGGTGATGCCCAACTAGTTATATATGGAAATCAATCAAAGGATGAGGATAGATCAAATTTGGGCATGCTTATAAATGATATAAGATCACTCATACATGCCCTAGATAACCTTATAGTTCAATGGATCCCTAGAAAAGAAAATTCAATTGCGGACCAACTAGCGCAATTCCAAAAATCTAGTTCACTAGATAGGATTTAATGGAGGACAAGTCCTTCATTTGTAAACTTTACAAATGATTAAAGAAATATATTTTTTTAAAAAAAAGAGAGTCTAAGGTGTTAAAAAAATTTACGTGTATATACAAGATTTACCTTAAAATATTTAAATTTAACTTTAAAATGCATTATTTTAGTGAGAAAAAATTATTTAAAAAATATCACAAGGTATTAATGAAACATTAAGTACTTCCTCCGTTTCTTTAGGCTTGCCAAACTTTTCTTTTTTGGCAAATTTTTTTCAATTTCTTCTACTCATTCTACTTTTTACTTTAGAAATTCAATTTCATCCACTTATTTCATCAACTTATTTCATTCACTTAAATCCAAACAGCTAAGAGAATCCACAATGGTAGTGAACTTAGGAACACTTCTTAAGTGCCACATCATAAGGTTTGATTAAAGCTACATAAAAACAAACTATCAACAATGGTAGTAGATTTAAGGAGCACTTCTTAGGCACTTATTTTTATTTTTAAATTATAATCAATTAAAAATATAAAACAAGTCATGTTAAATGACATTCATTGATTGGTTGGTATTTGCACAAAGAAAGAGGTATAAACTCCTTAACTAAGGAGCAACTCCTTTTTAAGGAGTGGTCTTTAAAAATTCACAATGGTACTCCTTAAATAAGGAGCACTCCTTATTAAGAAAATTAGGTTTAAGGAGCTACCATTGTGGATGCTCTAACCCTATGGTGACAAACCTGAAGAAGCGGAGGAAGTATTGGAAATGAAGCATAAATCCAGTAGTAAAATCGAGTCATTGTGTGGAAATGGAGGAGAAAATTTAACCTATAAATTTCTCCAATCTGAATTCTTAACCCACGAGATTTTTTTGACCCAAAATCATTAATTTCCCCAATTATTTATACTCATACCTCAAAAGTAGTATTTAACCCCAAATTCCTCCCCATACCTCAAATTTTATATAAATTCTATTTACAACTCCACCTACCTATAAAATTTGTAATTTTTTTGTTTTAATTAACAATAATTATAGAGTTTCATACAAAGCTTTGTCTCAATGTGTTTTCATTTTTCATTTTAAGAAAATGATAATTTAGGTACCCACAGCTCCTCTTTTGCACTATGCTCGTATGTGGTTCTCGGATTATTACAAAATGTTTTCAATTGGTTTTTTTATCATACATAACACATTTAAATTAAGTAATGGACCCATCAACAGTTACCGGATTTAAAATTATAATTTAACCACTTTTGAGGTTAAATTAATTAATTTATTTTATCTTTTTCCAGCTCTTTCTTCACTGCCTAATCAATCATGTTCTGAATACCACCAATCCAACCATACTCAGTGTCTCTTCTATCGTATTTCCATGTTTCATGCTTTCCAATGGTGACACTATCATCATTACAAAGACCGACACAATGTTGATTGAGTTAAACCAGCTAATTATATGTGGAAAAAAATAAAAACATTTCGTAATAATGTGAAAATATTTTGAGAACAATTTATAAATAGAAGAATGAAACCTGTTTATTTCATCTATAAGTGGGAACAAAGTTTGTCTTTTTCTCATTTCATTTTTAATCGAACGGGTATATAAATCTATACTATTTACTAAAAGAGCAACAACTTGTTTAAGTGACACCCCCACACTTAACCACATCAGCCTTCACAAAAATTTGACACCCGACATTACCAAACATTACCACATCAGCTTACCATAATTATATAATATTTTTGAATATTACTTGAACAAATCAAAAGTAAACTTATTCTTGGTAACAAGTAGCATTTATCTATGATAAAGTTCGTGACATCTTATTAATTAACATTAATCTGATATGACAATACCTACCAATCGACTTAAATATCCACATCAACATTTAAAATACAGTTCAACACTAATAATTATGTTAGCTTTCCCTAAATCTCATCGTTTTCTAAAAAACAATCCTCTGTCATGCCTGCATTATATTAGAAATAATATGCAAAGTTAACTTGACAATTAAATCTAATCTATAAATCATGCTTAATACCATAATAATATAATAATTCAAGTATTCAGCCAAATATAAATTAACTATATTATTATGTAATATAGTCTTCTGTATAAGATTTATTTGAATAAAATGAATATGTAGTATAATTTAAATAGTTTATAGCATTATAAATTTACTTTGAAAACATGTATTTTTGTATTTCATTTTAAAAGAGATGTGATTTTATAAATTCAATTAAATAATTATTCATTCATTATCAACTGACATTTCTTATTTTTATCATTATAATTTTTACAAGGTGAAGTTTTTTTATACAACAGTTAATAATTTTTTACATGAAAAACATGTGTATCGACAAGGATAGAGTCGACTTTCTTTCATTCAATGCATTATCATAATAATTTATTATAATTCCGTATCATGTATAATTCTCATGAGTCCGTCTCTTGAAAGACGATATTTCCATAAGTCATAGAAAGACCAATGTTTAAAGTGTAAATTAGAACAAATGAAGATAAAAAATTCGGGTTGCATGAATCGGGTTAGAAACTTTATAACTACTACACGTTGCATAATAAATTTTTAATATTGCAACTAAGACCTTTAACCTTTTATTATT
>JAULKK010047963.1:0-18819 GCA_032355705.1 Rubia peregrina
TATATCTAGGCTTATATTCACCCTTGTATGCATAAACGCTTGGGAATATCCCTCTTCTCTGTGGATGACCCCGACTTTCCATACTATATACTTTCTAGTAGTTAGCTGCAATTAGGGCTTATAAATACTATCTTTGAGAGTCACGACGATGACCTCCCAATGGCCAGGCCGGTGGGACATGCAACTTGGCTCATCCCGCACGATTAGAAGCGGGATGGAATAACCACCCAGTCGAGAGGTCATGCAATTCAACACAACCCGTGAGCTCCGAATGTAAGGGAATAAGCTCCAGCTGATGCCCTGTACAATATTGCACGGGTCGTGCTGGCCTAACTGTGTAATCTGGCACAACCCCTTCCAGTGAGGCAACTAGGCTTTCTTTCCTTTTGGGCCTTTCAAGGCCGAATCTACCTACTATATAAGAGCCTTAAGTCTTCTAGGGTTTTAGTAAATAACCATAGTGTATATTTTAGAGAGTGGTAGGTAGGAAGGGACGCAAGGAGAATTCTCTCTCTCTAGGGTTCTTCTTCTTCTTCCTTTATTTAATTCTTAGATTCATGGAATTTAATTCAATGAATGCCATGGATTTAATATTAGTAGGAGTGCTTTATTTTTGGGGGGTGTTTTCCCCCCCAATTGGATGCTCAATGGGGTAGAAATGATGAATGGATGCAAAGGGGGGAGGGCGCATTATGGAAATGCGCCCTCTAGGTTTTTAATTTTTTAAGTTTTTGATACGCGAAAAATTTGGAAGAAAAGGAAAATGGAGAGGGTGATATTTTGGAAATGTGCCCTCAGGTTTATTATTCTTTTTTAAAAATTTGAAAATGGAGAGTACGCATTATGGAAATGTGCCCTCAGGCTTTTTTTAATTGTCGATATAAGAGAAGAAGAATAGCAGCACATTTTCCAATATCGAAGAAAAATGCATTTCAACTTCTAATATATGGATAATAACTAGCATCAAGCTTAATTAGGCCTCTTACGTGATTCAGAAGATCTTAAGGAGAATTAAAGAAAGAGTTCACCTTTGATGCATTTGCCATCTTAGCTAAGGAGTTTACCACTGTGTTAGCTTCCCTGAATGTGTGTTATAAAGCAATCAATCATGGTCATAAGCTTCCAAATTGCTCTAATTTCAGAAATGAGCTTCCAATGGAATCTTGAATTCCCTTCTGATTATTTTAACCAGAAGCATAGAATCACATTCTATTTGAATGTTTACTGCTAAACCAAGTTCGTATTTCAGAGCCAGAGTTTCTGATTCCAAACTATTACTCTGGCCCAAATTTTTTAATGCAGCAACCAGAATCTTTCCTTGAGCAGTTCGGATAATACATCCAGCTTCGGAGTCACCATTACCTAATGTAGATCCATCTGTATTGAGCTTAAGAACAGAGGGAAATTCCTAGAAAATAACTGTCTCCTTTTTGTCTTTTTTGATACGTTTTCTGTGTGAAAAGAGTAACTTTGTATTTCCTAGTGATGCAGACCATTTAAGCTTCATTTTATTAAGCCTAAAAATGTCAGTGCATTGATTCTTGAATTTCTGTAATATGAAGTCATGTTTGGTTTAATGGCATCAAAGTGGAATCTATTTCTAGCACACTAAATAAACCAAACAACTATAGGGGGTAAGGCTCTAATTAGGTTAAGAAAATCTTGTACTGAATGTTTAAAAGTCCAGTAAAAAAGAAATCTATCCCATAAAGTGTTAAAACTGAGAACTGGGATGTTAAGTGCTAAGTGTAATCTTGCCCATAACCCTTTGATGACTTCACAGCTATTGAATATATGGTGCATACTCTCAGAATCATTTAAACAGAACATGCATCTTGATGGGAGATGTATACCCCAATCCTCCAAGATATCCGAGAGAGGAATCAATCTATTAAGGAGTTTCCAGTTAAATACTCCCATTTTCTAGGTAAATATGCATTCCATAAAAACTGAAAAGAAGCAAATTCATCTTTTCTAACTCTCTGTAAATTGTAAGAAGATTTAACATAAAATGATCCATTTTCCAAAAGTTTCCAAATTAGTGAATCTCTATATTCAGGAAATATGATAACATCAAGTGTCAGAAAACTAATGACATTGGCAGGTAGACCAGATTCTATTTAAGTCATTAAAGTATTTCTATTAGCCACAAATTCAGGAATATACATGTTACTGAATGAGATTGCATCATCAAAATTCCAAATACGACCTAGAGTTTCAAACTGAGTCCAGTTAGATCCCCAAAAGGATACCTCTTCATTTCCAACCTGTACAAAAGAATTTTCCGAAGCTATGCCTGAGACCTCTTTTATTCTTTTCCAGGTTCTTGATGTTTTTAAATGATCAGGAATTGACCACATTGTTTTAGCCCACATGGAGGTACCTTGTTGTAATTTCCACCATAGTTTGATGGAAAAACTAGATGTTAAAGTATGGAGATTTTTAAAATCCAAACCATTTTCTTTTTTAGGGAAACATAGGGCTGGATAAGATTTCCTTACTTTTCTGGAGGAGCTTTCAGACTTTTTTGCACTCCAGAAGAACTTTGCAATGATTGAGTGAAGCTTATATATTAATCCCTTAGTTTAAGTACTGTAATTAGCTGAATTGGAATAGAAGCCAGAACATGTTTTATTAAGATCAATCTGCCAGCTTGGGTCAGAAAATTGTTTTGCCAAGACTTTAATTTGAGAGAAATAGAAATTCTTATTTCTTCCAATTAAATAGGACATCCCAAATATTTGAATGGAAATGTTCCTTCTTTCATTCCTGTTTCAGTGGTTATTAGATTTTTAATTTTGGTAGTAGCAAATTTAGATATGTAAAAGAATGACTTATCAAAATTTATCTTCTGTCCTGTGGCCAGTTCAAAAGTTTGTAAAAATACCAGTGTTGTTTTAAGTACATTCTTTGAATATTTCATAAAGAGGGCAGTATCATCTGCAAAAGAGAGATAAGTGACTTTATGCATAGAAGCTGGAAGTTTGAAATATTCAATGTTAGCATACTGGAAAAGGAATTTCAGGTTTCTAGTGAAAGCTACTAAAATGAATAAGTAAGGAGATATATGATCTCCCTGCTTCAGACCTTTTGATGGCTTAAATAAACCTTTAGAGTTTTCATTAACCAGAATTGAGAAAAATGTTGCCTTGATGTTTTCCATAATTAAACTGACAAAGTTATTATGAAAACCAATTTTAATCAATAAAGAGGATAAGAAATGCCAAGAGACTCTATCAAAAGCATTCATCATGTCCAATTTGAAAATGACATTTTATCCTCTATTCTTGGAATTCAAAAAATTTGTCACTTCTTGCATTAACAAGATATTGTCTACAAGTTCTCTATCCTGAACAAAGGCTGATTGTTTAGGGGATATTAGAGTGTGCATGAATGGTTTAAGCCTTAAATTAAGGATCTTTGAGAAGATTTTATTTACAAAGTCGCATAAGCTATGGGTCTGAAATCTTTTAATGATGATACAACTTATTTTTTGGGATTTTTTTTACCATTCATATAATATTTAACTGCCAGTAACAGATCGTCTTTAATTATATTCCAACAAACTTTGTAAAATTTTCCAGAGAAACCATCTGGACCAGATACTGATTCACTGTCCATGGATGTAACTGTAGTAAAGAGTTCATCCATGGTTATATCCTCTAAGATCTTGTTAATCATATCATCAATCACCAGAGAGGTGACATTTTCCAGTATTACAACATTGTTGATAACAGAAGAGTCGTTTTCCTATGCTGTCATTAATTGTGAGAAAAAATTAACCGCTTCTTGACCAATAATTGATTAGTTATCAGTCAAATTTCCACTTGAATATTTTATTGATGCAATATATTGTCTGTTATGTTTGTCTTTTATTGTGTTATGGAAGAATTTAGTGTTGGCATCTCCTTCTTTTAGCCATTTCACTCTGAATTTTTACCTCCAAAAGGTTTCCTGTTGGGACAAGGCCAGAGTGAGTTCATCCCTTGCCTTATTGTAAGCAATCTGATTGGATTCATTTTCAAGATTCTGCAAATCTTGTTCTGCTTCGAGGAAATTTTTTCCCAGATGTTTTAACTTTGTCAAACACATTCCCAAAAAAATGCTTTTGTTCCAGATTTTTAGGGCCAGCTTAATGTTTCTGAGTTTAAAAGAAAATATGCTCATTCCTTTTAATTTAGTGTTAATTTTCCATGCATCTTCAACCATTTTTAGAAAGGATGGATGACCAATCCAACAATCCAGAAATTTGAAAGGTTTTGGCCCGGTGATGACTTTATGTGTTTTAATGTGTAGAATTAAGGGAGAATGATCAGATTGTTCTCAGCAATCACATTTATATGTGATGTAAAAACTCATTGAACCAGAGAGAGTTTTCAACACCTCTATCCAACCTTTTCCATACTCTTCCCCTAGGTCTCATTCCAGTACATGTATAAAGACTACCTACTATAGATTTTGTATCTGTGTTTAATGTCTTTTAATCTTATCTTAGATGCATTATTACCTATACCTCTAATATTCTAACAACAAATATTTAAATCCATAAATTAATGTTTTAGATACGCTGTGGAATGGGTTATGACCATTTTTGGAGTATCATCATAGTCCTTTTTATGTTTCTTAGGTTCAACCATCCTATCTGTGTTATCAGCTGAGTTTTGAATTAATGTTTTTAACCAGAATTGAGACTTAATCATATCTTTTTAAATATTTCCTTTGAGATTTTGGTAGTTAGAATTTCCTATGTATTTTCAGGTTCCGAATGATAGCGTGAACTATGAGTATCAGGTGATGTTCGAATATGCTTATCTATTTTTTTTGTTTTTAGCCCCACATGATAGAAGGGGAGAGACACCAGCATTGATTTCGATATGATTTTCCTGATATTTTCCATAAGGGTAAAATACTCTTAATTTTTCCAGTGTTTTCATCAGTCTCTGATGAGTTATTAATGTGATATGATTGAAGAAAAAAAATCCTATTTACGAATGGATTCACTAATTCCTGAAGAGTTATTATTGTTGTTTTGAAAATTATTAAAATTTTGAGTAGTAAAACCAATTTGATAAATGGTAGATTTAGGGCATAAATTCTCAATAAAAGTTTGAGGAACATATGAATTCTTATTAAGAGACACATCAAGTGGTACCTGAGCCTCTGTAGAAGTGATTATAACTTGAGAACTTGTATTAGCCTGATCACTATTGTATCCTGCATTTAGAGTAGCTCTTCCTTTTTCAGCTACATCACTTTTTGGCTTCCAAACTCCTGTTCCACTTTGTTAGCAGTAACCGTTTTATAAATTGGAATTAAACCCTTATCCTTTGTGGATATCCCTGAAGAGGATGGAACATCTGTTTTACTTGTAAGCCTTCCATGTTAATCATTTTGTTTAGGCTTTAAAATTGTTAAGACTTGCAGATAGTTGACATGACAAGTTTTGACATTTAGAGCAATAGTCTGGGATCCCTTCATATTTTATATATTTCCAAAAACCAGTACCCCTAAAACTAAGCCAAATTCTTTCACGCAAAGGCTTGGTTATATCCATTTCCATACATACTTTAGCTACATGTGGCCTAGCCCTGTTTAATGTAGCTTTATCAATTTTGACAGGTTGCCCAATTATACTTCCTATAGAAATCATAACATCTGGATCAAAAAATTGCTTTGGAAGACCGTATAGTGCAACCCAGACAGGTACTATCGGAGAATCAGCGTTAGGATCAAAAGTGAGTATGATCCGAAATTCCAAACTTTATGAATCCAGCAACGATAATAATCGTCTGGGATTGAAAAATTTATCAATACATGTCTGTTGTCTAGAAGATGAATCTCGTTGTGCCCTCTGAAGCCCGTGGTTTGGAAGTCCTTGCGAAGTTTTTTCAGTTGAGGTCTGCTTCGAGAGAACTTACCAACCAGCGTCCAGCGAAGAGGGGCTTCAAACTTCTCACATTCCTCATCCGTGAAGTGCAAACCTGGCTCTCTGAGATGGTCTATGTGAGATTTTGGATTGAAGAGAGCGCCCATTTTAGGGATTTCGAATTTCGGATTAGAGATTGAGATTTGTTTATTGAGTATCTGGGAATATGAGAATTGCACATTGGGTGGTTCCGCCATAGCGGCGGCACCAGAAGGCGGTGATCGAAAAGTCTAGATCCAAGAAAAGCGGAGAACGAAGGAGAGTTTCAGAGAACTATCTTGATGCTACCGGCAAATACTTTGCAATTTGGTGCCATCAAAACCGTTAAAAACTCACTAATTCCTTTACATGATTGTTGCGAAAATGAAAGGGCAATGAATTATTAGTAATTTTAAAAGAAAAAAGAAAAAAGAAAAAATTTGTAAATCTATTAAGGCAGAACAAAAATTTTATCAACAAAAAACTAATTAGTAGCATGGATGAGCAGTGCAGTAGTGGGAACTTCTTTTTAGGATTTGTTCTCATAATCCTTCTTTTTGAAAGTCTTTGCTTCCTTCTCGTTCACACACTCAACTTTTCAAAACACTACTAAGAAATACTCATGTGTACTTGTGACGTGCTTATTTTACTGAGATATTTTTTTTAAATAATACACTTTTATTTTTAGTAAAATTTCATCAATTTCATTAACTAATTCGATTATTTACTTTTTACTCATTCTACTATTTACTTTCTACATTTAATTTCATCCACTCATTTTTTTCACCTAAATTCAAATACTTATACATATAGTGCCACAAACGGAGGGAGTATATCATGTCTTTGAAAAAAGCCCTTGAAAATATATTGGTTTAGATACTTATTATTTTTCCAAAGTATGTATTTCAATTTAGTCTGCTTTGCAGATAATTTATTGATAAATTTAACGATAATTAATGTCAATTTGAACGCACATAATATATAAAAGTAAAAAAGAAAATAAAGAAGATGAACTATATATACTTAATTTATCTACAAATTCTGTCCAATTATACTCCTTTCAGGAAAAAAAAACTCCATAAAAAACAAGTACTATATCACCATTATAGAAAAAGATTGCCTCGATTCGATTCAGACTTCAGAGAGTTTCCTCAAATGCCGCCGTAGACGATGGCGGCGGCGCCGCCCGCTTCGCAGCCTTGTTGTCGCGGCCGCGTCTAACCACTATAAACCGCACTACGCCAGCGGCTCCAGCGAACACTCTAACCGTCCCGGTGAAGAGAGTCAGGTAAAACAACCCCAAGCTAACAAACTTCGCCACCTTCATGATGACGTCACAACGAGTATCCACCGCCATCGCCGCCGGGACCACCGCCAAGGAGTCCACGTGGTCTCGCAACCTCCACCACCACAATGCGCCGAAGCTCATCCCCAAGCCTATCCTTTCCACCGCCGTCCTCCTCCTTTCTCCGCCGCCGAACTCAACCCCCGCCGCGGCCGCCGCCACCACCGGCTCCAACACGCTCTCCGACCAGTACATCATCGTCTCGTACAGTCCAACCGCGAACAGCAATCCTCTAGAAATACTACACTCTACTCCGACGAACCTCCGGCGGCGGTTCGCAGCTACCGCCGCCGAGCAGAAACTCCACGCCTAATTCGCTGAACAGCACCGAAGTACAAATAAGGAGCCAAGCGATCGACAGACGGCGGCGATCACCGACCTCCGCCGCGCTGGCCGGCGAGGGGCATAAAAGCAACCGTATCGAATTCACTTTTCCGCCGGTGATGCTGCGGAGAAAGGCGGCGATGGCAAAGAAAGAGAGGAGGAAGTAGAGGACGGCGGCGTTGAAGTATACAAGGAGATTGAAATCGTCGTCGAAGAGGCGGGAACGGAGCGCGGCGGAGAGCCTGGAGAGGAGGAGGAAGGACAGGGGAAGGAAGAGGCTGAGGAGGACGGTGGTGGAGATCTGCAGAGCTTTAGAAATCCAGGCGCTCCGCCGATCGCCGCCGCAGACGGCGGTGTCCGTCATGTTTACAACGCCTGTGAGATGTTGTGCATTAGCATTTTTGTACTCAATTAGTGTTACCTTTTGGAGCTTCGGAAGCGATCTTCTCTCTATTTCTTAAAATGATGATTAAAAGGATTAGTTCTAAAATATTTCTTTTAACTTTTTGTGAAATTCTCCGAAAGTCGAGCAATTACATTTAGAGCATCTCCAATGTTATGAACTTTTTGCCCATTTCAGCTAAATATCCCAAAAGTGCGCTTTAGCCCAAAAGCGCACTTTTTGAGCGCTTTGTGCTTCGACAAAAGTGCTACAAAGAATGTGCTTTCCGACCTGCTCAGCGCTTCGTGATACAAAACGCTCAATCTAGCGCTCAGTGTTTTAAGCGCGCTTTTTAAAACCTAGGTGCTAAGGCTATCAAGTAGTTGTATAAACGACAAAATGTTATCAACTTTCTTTTATGGAGGAGAGTATGAACTGGATTTTATTCTAAGACTGGAATTCTATTTGTATATTTCAAGTGGTTCGATAGGTTTTTGATGTCCTCACATCATGTTCCCGTTCCAAGTTCAATTTAGATTGTTATGCTCATTCCTATATTTGGCTCTAGCTTACGTCAGTTTATGTTCAGAAGAAGTTTCTCATTTAAATATGGGATATGGAGACTTGTATGTTATTTAACATTCCAGCTATAACTGTAATCTCAATGGGACTATACCTGTTTGTATCTTATGTTACCCATTTTACTGTACTCTTATTCAATTGTTGTTTAGAGTATTTTCCCATGTCAGAAACCATCGTGGTCTGCGTCATTACTGGGGTGCCCGAGTTCGTCGACAACACACCAAGACTACTGGAAGAAGGGGAAAGACTGTTGGTGTCTCCAAGAAGCGCTGAGCAGTGGCATTTTATGTTAGGGGATTATGTTTCTTCAAGCTATGGATTATGTTTTTGTCTCATTGTTCTTAGCTTATAGTGTTTGTTTGGATATTGATAAAATTTCGTGGATTTAGAGAATTTTATTGCGAAAGATATCTTCTGTGTCTCAAAGATGTTGCTATCTAATTGTGAGCTGTGAGTTTTGGATAAAAAAAAAGAATAGCAGTGTTGAGTATTCATTGAATTCAATTCACTTTTTAAAATACTTTAGTGCATTTTTGTATTGTAATAAATATTTTGATTCTAATTTTTTTTAATAAAAAATTAGTGGAGTCCCACCGCGCGTTGCGCGGTATTATTGATTAAAAAATTAGGATTACTTTATGTACTTTTTGTGCCTTACATATAAATTGAAGATAAAGAATTTTATTTACAATTTTGAAAGTTAGTCATCCACGGAAAACTATATGAGTAATAAAGTGAAATAATTAGTTTGGTTAGAAATCGTTAGATATTAAATACAATAAAATGATTATTTTTATAATATTTCATTAAAATTATTTAAAAATAATTATTTATATGTTGAGCTCATTTTAAAGGTTATCATAATTATATATATCTAACAGTTACTCGGTCTATAACCAGAATTTGTGATAATTTATTAAATATTATTTTTACAATACTTTTCAAACTTATTTTTAAAATTAATATTTAGTAGACTCTCTACAATTACTAATTCAAAATCATAATTTTAATTAGACATCCCTCTTTATTTGACTATTAATCATTAGATTTATAAATTTAGTGTGTGCATTTTTAACTTAATCTTGTGTATTCAGATTTGTTATGAGTTGACTTCACGTACTATTAATCATATTTGTAAACTCGTAATATAAAACCCCCACTTTATTATAATAAGTATGTCTAAATTTTTTTGTTTGACTCATTACCAAGTTGACTTGGTTCCATATTAAATGTTAATTAACGTTTTTATAATTACATCTATTTTGAGTTGATTACACGTAGGGTTATATAGTTGATTTATAGGGTTGAATTAGGCTCCGGTTGAATTGGGTTTGGGTTGATCTCGGGTTCGTGTTCAGGTTGGGTTCGGGTTCAAATTATCGAGTCATATTCGTGTTTTGGGTTGAATTCTGTCATGCTGGGTTCGGGTACATGTCAATATTTCTCGGATCAAAATCGGGTTTTGGGTTGAGTGCGGTCATATTCAAGTCAAATACGGGTCAATATTTATTGGATCGAATAGGATTTTGGGTTAATTCGATCGTATCGATACGGGTCAGGTTCTCGGTTCATTGACAACTCTAAATGAAGATGATTACAATTCACAAGAATGTTCAGTGCTTAGTAATAATTGATGATGAATAGTTATTCATGATTGACTTTATAAATACTTTTTTTAGAATCCAAAACATTCATAAAATTACTAGGAAAAAGATGGGAAGCCAATATAGTAATGAAATTGACATCGAATCTACTCTATTCATCCCACGTCTATTTGTAGTGCAATTATTATTTTGATGTTCAAGAAACATGTTTGAGCGTTAATATGTTTACCTATGTATAATAACGCCAAACAAAAAGTTAATATTCATAAACTACTTGTTACGACGAATGGAACAATATTATATACGATAATATTGTTGTTCATATATCTATTCAAATATGTGGTCAAATTTTGATAGACAATAGTGTCAAAAGAGCAGAAGTGCATATAGAGTTGGGACGGAGGGAGTAATTAGTTTATTGGAATAATAACTAAATTTTATGCCAATCAATCTGATTGTTTGTACTAAAGCAGATAGAAATTCAATAAAAAATTGTAATATTGTACTCGGGGATATTAACTTGTTTCTCGTGAATATTATGATCATTTTGTAGAGAAGGGCGGCCTACACATTAATATTTCAACATCAAATAGAGATCTCTGTAACACTACTTAATCTATAACAAGTTCTAAGATTCAGATCTAAAGCACATATATGACAAAATTTAATCCAAACCTTGAACAAGTAATTGAATCACAATAACTATGTGAGGATGAACTCAGAATCCATGAAAGACGGAAGAGACACCACACTTATTAAGTCAAAATCTCAATCCATAACAACGAACAATTAATTGGATCACAGAAACCATGAGGGGATGAACTCTGTATCATGGAAGAAAAGACTAGAATAGACTTTTCCATATAAATACAATTCATATATATAAAGAGTGTCATGCCTACCAATTGGATAAGTCATAATTATTATCATTATCCTATACATGACATCAAAACACTAGGGTTTCCACCAAAAATTTTCCAGTGAAATATTTCTCCCTTCCTCTTTATTTCTTTAGATGTTGTTAATTCCATCACGAGAGATCTTCTGTCTTTCCTCCACCTTGGAAAGCCAATCATTAATGTCTATCTGGAATTTTCCAAATACTCCCTATCCACTCCAACACGATAACGCTGATGACTTTGGAAGCGTCACAGTTTACCTCGACGCCGCCACTTAGATCCCACTCTAGACAGAACCATTATCGCCCGATTGATCCAACTCCCGCAGCCAGCTGTCATGTGGATCAAATTTTTGTGTGAGTCTAACACCCACGTCTACTGATGCTTTTCACATCAATACCAGCAGGCATTGGTTGACGTGGACTTCGATTCTCTCAGTTCTATGCAGCCTTCATCGTTTCTCTATATCAGCAGGTCAACCTTATGCTGACTCTATTTTTAGGTTATGCTTGGTCTGCATCAAATTTTCCTCACCGGCTCGAATATTTTGAGATTGTCCTCGTCGCCTCTCGACTCAGTATCGCTTCAACCGCCGGTCATGTCATTTCCTCCCGATCTCTTCGTCGATCATGTCTACTACTATGTCCATTCAATAAGAAATAACTCATCTAATGGAAATTCCAGTTCTACATCCGTCTTTTAATTCTGTGTTATTTGTTGGAATCTATATCACCAAACGGTATACTGTCCTCACCATTTTAATCCTGGTGTTGCGTCTTCCAATCAGGAGAGTGTCTCTTGTGCTTTCGATGCATTTTCTGTTGGTGTTAAAGAAAATGACTCTATCGGGTATCTGAGTTTGAGAGCTATCTCGCATATGACCCATCAAGATGGTAAGGTCTTTATCATGCTTCCTTCTAATGAGTCAAGTTTGGTCGTTATTAGTGATTTACTCCTGGAAAAAAGGTACATAGGCACCGGTAGGAATGTACCGATGCAATCATACAGGTGCTAGAAATCACATATACACATATAAAAGCAAAGAAAAAAAATCTAATACTGGTGCCTATTTGGAATTCAGCACCGGTAGTAAAATTTCCGGTGCAGTAGACCGGTGCCTAAGTGAAAATGAGAATGAAAATGAAAATATTCAGCATCAGTAAGTTCTTATTGGTGCTCACTACTAGTACTATTGCAAAATTTACGGGAGAAAATATAATTCCATCACCTGTAATGTTTTCGATACCAATGTTGCTGCAAGAAAGACACACAAAGAGATATTTTCCAGCACCGGTTTAATTTTTTATGGATTGCACCGATACTCGTATCGGTGCCAGATTCTAAAAGAAAGTCTAACACCGGTATGCGATAGCTTATACTGGTGCTATTGATGCATTTAATACACACCTACCACCATTTTAGCTGGTAAAATAGTGCATTGTTGGTGTATTTTGGTTCATTAATGACACTTTTTGGATGAAGAAGACATTGAATGCTTATTAATGAACTCCCTTGAAGGTACCATATAATTTTTTTTATTTACCATTTATTTTGGAATATGTTGGGAATATTTTGTTGCCACATATTTTTTGCATGTTTGATCATTGTAATGTTGATTAACTCAAAGTCATGAAATGGGTTTGTTGACTAGTACTGTTGATGTATTTAATGGTTTTTTCATGCATGTGATATGATAGATTGTGTTACGAATGTAATAATGTGATGTTGCATGTTGTGGATTGTAACTTGATGTTCTATGAATAAAATTATACTTATGGTAGAAGACTATATTGGTGGGGAAGTTTAATTCTTGCACATTTATTAAACTATGGAGATGTATCGTGCCATCAAGAGGCATAAACATGTGTATGACAATGTTAGTTTAGTGAGTGATGAATTTAAAGGTTTTGTGGGGGGAGTTTATGGAGCATGCATTTAGTCGTGAGAAGCGAATGTTATGTCCTTATTGTGATTGTAAGAATTTTAAGTGTACTGACGATCGGTACTTGTTGCAACCCCACTTGTACAAGAAAGGGTTTGCAAAGAGTTATTTGGTTTGGACCTATCATGGTGAGAAACCACAACCGGTTGTGGTTGTAGGTAGCAAGGGATAATTTTTTGGGGATGTAAATTGGATGAAATGTGTTAGGAGGTGGTGGGTGAATTTAAGGGAGGCCTGAGGTTCTGTAAAAAATATTAGGTGAGAAGGATACACCGTTGTTTATCAGTTGCAAGAAGAAAGACATTGTAATGTCCAGTTTGATGGATTTTTTTAAACATGAAAAGTGTTGGTTCATGGAGCGATACTAGCATAGATAAGTTGCTCAAGTTTTTGAATGAGAAGCTCCCCTCCGAAAATGGTTTACCGGACAACCTCTATGATGCAAAGAAAATTTAGTGTCCGATGAGAATGGAGTATAAAAAAAATACATCCATGCCCCAATGATTGTGTGTTGTATATGGGTATTTAGGAAAAAGAAGTAACTTACCCCGTATGCCATGTTTCTAGTTACAAGGAAAGGAGAAATGAGGTTGTCGATGAAGAACTTGTTTTGTATGTAAGGAAATGGGTTCCCACAAAATGCGTGTGGTACCTTCCTATTGTCTCGAGGCTAAATAGGTTGTTTAAGAGCGCTGAGGATGCGAAGAACATGGCATGGTACATGGACAAGGGTTGTGATGATGATGATGTTATAATCATCCTGCAGATTTGGAATTCAAGGATTGCTTTGTATACTAATGGTATGAATCCATTTGGTAACATGTCATCGAAACATAGTTGTTGGGCGGTTATGTTGGCTATTTACAATCTGCCTTCTTATTTGTGTGTTAAGAGGAAATATTTACTGGTGCCTTTGATTATTTTGGGGCCAAAACAACTTGGAAATGACATCGATACCAATATAGCCCATATCATAAAATATTTTAAGGTTTTTGATCTGGCGGTGTTGATGTGTTTGATGGTTTTCGTGTTACCGAGTTCAAGTTGAAGGCGGTGCTTTTCTGTACGATAAATGATTTCCCAACTTGTGGTAATCTTTCCGGTTATGTTTTTAAGGTCCACAAGGCATGTCCCGTATGAGAGGAAAGTACAAATTTCCAGTTGTTGAAAAATGGTAGGAAGATTGTGTATCTGGGTTATAGAAAATTCCTCCCGATGACGCATAGGTTACGGGACGGCACACTTCATTTTTTTGGCGGGAAGGAGAGGAGGAAGGTTCCAAAAATGGTATAGGGGTTCATTTAGAGAAGCCCATGGGCGGTTAGGGGTACTCAGATTAACCTCTCAGCAGCTATTGACCTACCTCATCTCACCTGTAGCCAGAGAAAATGCAGAAGCAGCTCGTAACCCAAGCTGCCGATTCCAAAGAAACCACATACAGAGCAGCCGATGGTCAAAATAATGGTGGCATACTTTGACCAGCTAGTCAAGTGGGACTGCAACTGCATGAGAAGTTCAAATCCCAAAGGGCCTCGACGATCCGAAGTCATTCATTGAGAAGGCATTGGACCAGGTCAGCGTTGGTACAACCAAAATCTAAGGGTGGTCCTAGCGACGAGGAGAAAGACTAGGAGGTGCAAAAATAAACTTCAATTTCATTTATTTTATATTTTCCCAAATAATTAATCCTTTAATGTTATTGTACATTTTAACAAATTTTGTTCTGCAATGTGTGATAGGATGGGAATAGGGTGACCTTGTTCATCAAGAACTTTGATGGGGCCAGGTGCATGGTGGCAAAATGGTTTCTCCAAAATGTCTGCCATAGTCATACTTTGACCGGTGGAGTTTCCCATGCACGACTTTGTGAGCTGGTCTTCCATGCTATGGAAGAATTGCCTTCGGCCAACCACAATTTAGCGATGTTAGTTAGGCCCTTGGATATGTGGTTGATTGGCCTGTAGCTTTGGTCGACCAGAAGGGTGAGCTCCCAAAAAAGGAGAAGGACATGCCTAAGAAGGTTTCCACAGACGAGGACCGGCAATTCCTGGAAGTCAGCGACAATGAGGTAAACCCATTAATAAACCAATTTATATACTATATTTACTGTATGGTTACCATGTGTTTAATTATTATTTTTGCAATCTAACATTGCTTTTATCTTTTGTGTAACATCCTACAGATATATCATCAACAAAGCCATCCAGTTCTATGACCAGTTACAGTCAAGGGATGGAACCGTTAGAAAAACCAAAGCCTTTTAAACTTTTACAATATTTATACCTCATTAGTATTTGATTTCAACACTTTTCATATACTTAATCCCTTCTATTTAAACGTTGCAGACGTAGATTGTAAAAAGACACCTTTTGAAGGACTATACAATGATGACAAATTTTATTAGATATTGCAATGAGGCGGCGATGCACATGATGAAGAAGGGAAAGGTTGCATATTTCACCCAGTTTTCAAATTCCACACTGTCAAATGTGGACTAGACTTCAAACGAATGTTGGAGTTTAGAGGCAAGCTCAGGAATAGTCATGGCATGACATGACATGGATCTCGAATGCTCAGATGGATTTGTGGATGAGATATGTTTAAGATGTACGGTCTTCCGATTCTTATTTTACATGTATTCTAACAACTAAATTTACTTGAACTATGACAGAGACCTGTTGGGTAAATCAAAGGATAAGAACTTGGGCTGAATCTAATTCTGTGTCTCGAACACAAGAAGGCTGGACACCAGTCATGAAGAGATTGATATCACTAACCATGTTAGCCTCATTTTGCACACGATGATTGCATATGAAGCTGACAAGTATTTGGTACTTTACCTGAGGAGGTCAAACACATTTTCTTAACCTTATACCATTACTATACATTTATTTAACATATTTTCAATTTATTAATTTGTTAAATATTAATGAATAGAACTTTGTTCCTCGTCATCATTTATCACAATAAAAATGATGTTTTCACGATATTTTTAACCGGAATGCATAAAGTTGGATATTTAACGTGTCTATTTTGCCAGTGCCTAAGTAAAATTATATCACTGGAATGCATAAAGTTGGTGCCTGGAAAATGGAGCCCAGATGGGAGGAGGATAATTATTTTGGTGGGAAATATTCTAGGCAGCCATAAGTAGTTGCTTTTCCATTTTTAGGCATCAATAGTTTACATTTTAGCACCAGTTTTTGTACCGGTGCTACATACTTAGAATAAATATTTTCACTTTGCTCTCGGGTTGTGAAACAACTCTAGAAAAATAATTCAAGACAGCCATAGGTAGCTGCTTTGTTGCATCCATGGCACCAACATTAATAATTTCTGTACCAGTCTTTATGACGATGTTGTGTATTTAGAATATATTTTGTTAATTGGTTCTCGGGTTTGAAATGAATAAAAAAAAGCATTAAGCAACCTGAAGCAGCTGTCTTGTGGTTATAATAACACTGGTTTGGTCATTTCCAGCACTGGTTTTATTACTAGTGTTGTCTACTTTAGAATTTATTTCGCAAGTTTGCTCTCGGGTTGGGAGAAATGGGCGGTCAATTAATTCAAAGCAGCCTCAGGCAGCTGCTTATTCTATTTCTGGCACCATTTTTTGAGCTTCATACCAGTGCTAATGTTTTTAAGTTGCAAGTACATATAGATCGCAGGGGCTTCGTCTTCCATTTCTAATTCTTGGTCTTTCATTTCTAATTCTTGGAGAGGAAATCTAACATATCTTCCCCATCAGTTCATACTCCTAAGCTCTGGAAAGGAATAAGGTGAGGTCTCTTTCAAACATTGATCTTCATTCTACAAGATTATTTATCTTAAACCAAATGGTTTTGGGAAAACGTTGGTTCACATTACTCTCCAATAACAACTTTGTTTGATGTTTAAATAATGTACATAGCGTAAATGTGTAATAGCTACATATATCTATATATTGGGTTTTATTGACTCCCATTGAGCGTTTGTTGATGTTCAAAAAATAGTATTCTATAGGTGTTTTTATGCATGGAAGGTGTTTGTTGAAATGCCTGAGTGGACATTGTAATATATGGCACCAAAAACTCCATTAAAGAGGTCACACAATGCATCCCCTTCCTCTCTGGAGATGCAATCCAACATTCAACAATAAGAGAAGAGGTTCATCTCGGAGCAGGCAAAGTTAATTGAACAAACGTACGGAAAAAATGACATTTTCTGGCGAGAAAAATTGAAGCAGCTCCCTCATTTCAAGAATCTATCTGGGCACTTGGGTGGGAGAAATTGTGTGAAATGCCTCCAATGTTTAACCTCAGCATAGTGAGTGAGTTCTATGTTAATTTGCAGTGTGGTCCGAGGCTGGATAAGGAGTTCTGTCATGTAAAATGGTGAAATTGACCGATGAATTTATAAACAATTTGTACGGGCTGCCAACTGTTCCCCCCTGAGGAGGATGAATTTCTTCCATTCCACTACAGGACCGATGAGGATTGGAATTTTGACGATCCCACAAGATGGGAGATCGTGATGACGGTAACCGATGTCGATTCTTTTGTGAAACCAGGTTGGACAAAGATTCAAAAGAAGCACCACATGCCCGAGATGAATGGATGGTACCACTTCTTAGATCCAGAATTGACCCCATCACAGTGAACACAGAGGTTCACATTATGAGGTTGACACATCTGTATGCCATTAAAAAGAAATTGTGATGGAATGTAGGCAGACAAATGGTGAATGCTTTGAGATAGGGTGCAGAAAATTAGGTTTTTACGATTTCTGCAGCCTCGTCTCCGAACTGTGCACAAAGGTTGGAGTCCCCCATTATCCGCACGACATATACGGGACCCACTATCCACATGACATATACGGACAACCAATGGGTAAGATTACAACAGAATCTTTCTACAAAATTCCTCAGGACAATGTGGGTCCTGCTTTGGAATTTAGAGTCGCGGTGTAGGAAGTGGGTGTACAAAGTCTGCAGACGGAATCATAATATCAAAGGTTTTGGTGCCATCATGGGTAAGGTTTTTAAATACCAGTTCTCGGACGCCATGAAAGTAGTTGGACCTATCCCTACATATCCAGGACTGGGCGTTAGGCAGAGCGACATTGGGACCAGCTCAGAAGATGCACAAATGTTGGATGAAGAGCTGTTTGCTAGATATTATTAATGAATTTCTATCCTCATTCTCCTAATACTATGATGTTTTCACACATTATTTTGTTTGTGGTGGTTTGGAACAATTCTATGTTATTTTATAGACGAAATATAATTATTATCCACTACTTCGAGGAATATTCTGCTTTTAAACTAAATTTATGGTGGTAAAGAAATATGATTTTCCGTTAATATTTCTAAACCTTTTTTCACAATTTAGTCTAGAACATGTACTACTGCTTTGAAATTTATACAATAAAAATTATATTATTTAGAATTCACTTATTTGGGATATAAAAACAAGAATCAAGTGTTACAAATCAATGCTTAAGGTGAAACTTAGTTTTGGGTAACACTATATTTTCTGAAAATGTTGTACTTGTTTTCTGTGATCAGTTTTGAGGATGTTACATTTTCCCAATCAAATCATAATCGCATAGATATGATCCTACAATATTCAATTGCACTGTTGAATCGCCAATTTTGACTTTTTCCAATTCCAAAATTCTTGGAAGGACCTAAGTACAAAATCCAAAAACTTCACTCGGGGGTCCAAATTCAATTCTGCTCAGATGCAATCCTACATTATGGGGCCCTATGTCAATTCCTATAATGAATAAAAAAAAATGTTGCATATTTGGTGGAAACAACTTGCAAAGAAAACTCCTTGTTTGGACTTCCTAACTT